>JANVCL010000008.1:33812473-33829835 GCA_026546855.1 Erythroxylum incrassatum
TTCGGATTGGATTAGTCTTAGGGTTTCCAACGCGACGCTTCCTAAAGTCTTTTCTGAAATATTCGTTCGCGGATGTCAGAAATTTATTCAGTTCGTTTGAACCATTTATTTGTTTCGATTCGTTTCGCTTTTGATTGCGCTTCGATTCTGAGGCTTCGGTTTGCTTTCGATACGTTTGCTTTTGATTTGTTTGCTTCGATTCCATTCTTTGGTTTATGCCATCCGAGTCGATTCGATCGATTTCGTTTTTGTTTTTCAGTTGGGGTTCGGCTTCTGAGGTCAAGTCCCAACAGTTATGGTATCAGAGCAAGAGGAGATTAAGGAAACTATTTATGTTTGAGTTTTTTGGATTAAGTAGTTGGGTTCCTGAAATGGGAACCAACACTAACTATCCAAAATCGTAGAGCGTGAGTGGTCATCCTTGTAGGGTTAGGCCATTTTACCCTAAGTAGTCATAATCGGGTTCTCATCATTCTTATTATATCTCTAGCCACAAAGATAAACCCACACCACAAAACATAAAAATCACAATTGACTCTTCATACTTGTAGCTCTTAGTCTCTACGTTATTTTGGAGCAAGAACTAACTAAATTGGAGTTCTATAGCTCAAGATATGCTCAAGAAACCAAAGGATGTTCATAGCCCAAACATGCTCACTCAACCACCCCTCATTTTCATCCAATAAATCTTTTTGAATTTAACACCAATGTCTATAAAATTTTATGTGAAGGTAGAACAATGTGTTAAAAATCTAAATCCTCAAGAATCACCTCAATCGTAGGTATGACGAGGAAGTTATGGCCAAATGAATCCAATATGTTCATGTTCTTACTCACCTTGAACATGGCGGAAATGCCATAACTCTCACTAAGGTTGTCGGATTGAGTTTGTTTTTTGACAGTTTGAAAGGTAAACTTCTAGGGCTAAAACGTTTTTGAAGACCAAAAATTGAAATTTTGTCATTTTGGGGTCAAAAACATGGTCCGTGTAAACCAACACAGGCTGGCCATGTAACCTTTGGGTGAAAATAGAGCTCCTGTACTGGAATCACATGGGCTGTGTGATTTTTACACAGCCCGTGTGATTTCACATGGTCAGGTCGTGTAACCTTCTGGTGAAAGTGGTGCTCCTACACTAGAAAAACACGGCCCGTGTGATTTTACATGGTATGGCCGTGTAACCTTTGGGGGACATTTCCTGCATGGCATCCCCTACTCAAGTGGTCATATCTTTCAACTCCGACATCAAAAAATAGTAAACTTTATATCGTTGGAAAGCTAAAAGGACAAGCCACAACTTTTATGAAGACAACTTGGTCAAATTCACCTTAGATTAGTGCAGTTTTTCTCTCAAAGCCAGAACACAATTTCCTACCCACATGAAAACTCAAGATTTGCAATGCAACAACATGAAAAGCCATTAGCAACCATAATGTGTAAATGTTCATTCATATCAAAAGAAGAGTTTTACAACACTTTAGTAGGCATTTTAAGCCACTTTAAAACTTAATCCAAAATACAAACTTTGCAACAACAATGATTTCTTAAAATGCATCTAAAGCACTGTTTTACAAAATCTAACTTCAAAAGAACACAATATGCAAATTAGAGTGATACCTTGACGATTGACTTGATCACTCAAAATGTTGCTCATTGTCATCAGATGGGAAGGAATGACAGATGAGATTACGCTCGTGGGTAACAGTTTTATAATCGATAACAAGCAAAACCATTGACAAAAATCATGATCAAGGTAAATTTATATGATATCCATGAAACATACAGTTCTTAACCTATCAAACCAATTCAAAACTCACATAATTCAAGCATTCATCAAACTTGTCAATGCAAGTAACACATAATCACATAATAATGATTTGGGCAGATCCATAAATATGATGAACTACACAATTCCATATAGTAGTCCTATGTAGTCGTAAACTTGAGGGAGTCCATAAAGGAGCTCCATGCCACTAGCAGGCAGGCAGGAGAAGCCTATAACTTGGTCAACGTGCACGTGACAATTCTTGGATGGACTACACCAAACACACATAACATGTAATTCATGATTTGAAAATTTATTTGCCCATATGGCACATTTCAAAACTTGCTTTTCATGAGCATGACATATTTCATATGCATTTTCCATCATCACTTCACAATTCATCAAACACATTCCTATATCAAGCATAAACCGTCAACATTTCAAAATTCTCCAACCACATTCATATATCAAGAATAACCCATCAACATTGCACAACTTACCAACCACATTCATATATCAAGCATAAATCATTTCTCAACTCATTCAAAAGCCACAATTACAACAATCATGAAGCAATTAGAAGTTATTCTCACAATTCACAACCAACCACATATGACACATTCTTAAGCATTTACAAAACAATAAATACACATTTATAGGGTAGTTGGAAAATCATTAAATTCCATTTATTTTGAAAAACATTTATGGTTCATTAACTCAATTATAAAAATGTCACCCACCTTAGTTCCCTTGCTTGGAAAATTGCTCAAATGTGCCTCTCCTCTTTCCTTTCTTGATTTTCTTCAACATTTACAAAATTCTCAAATCAATAGACATCCAAATTGACAAACCCAAAGAACCAAATGCATGAAATTGATCCTAGAATACTCATACCCATGCATTTCCTAAGATTTTTGAACCAAAGCCCCTTTCCAAAACTGAAAGATTAAACATACACTTACCTTAAATCTTCACCAATCAATTTGTTTCTTGGCTTTATTAGAAGCTCTAAACCTCCTCTTTCTCTTTCCTTCTTGGACAAACTTCAAAATCACTCCTTAAGACCATGAAAATTCAAGACCTAGCTAAACCTTCTTTCTCTCCTCTTTCTTCTCTCCCCGACACTCTCTCCCTCTTTTCCTTCTAATTTTTGTTTCTTCTCCTTCTCACACAAGCCAAGTCTTCTTTCTATCCTTTAATGAAGCTGAAATGACCAAATTGCCCTTCCCTCAAAGCCTTAAGTCTTTCCAACTTAAGTAATCTTTCAACTATGCCCCTTATACATACTTACCACCCTAACACTTAATTCAATTTATCAACATCATAACATCTTTCTCACATTAGTATGCTAATTAATTCCAATATAAATTAATCTAGCAATACTCCAAAATTAATCTAATCATGTCTAATAAAAAAAATTCGGGACTAACATTTCTTGATGATTATTCCCATCAAAGTCATATGTTCTTGCTTAAAGACTGAAGGTTGAGAACCAGTTGGGAAAATTCATCAAGATAGTTAGATTTGACCATAGAGGAGAATATCATGGCAATCATGACGTTTCAGGACTTTAAAAGATCTGTTTGCCAGATATATGGAGTCAGTCTGAATAGTGACTTAGTTCACTATACCGAGTAGTTCTGAGCAAAATAATGTGTTGTCGAAAGGCATAATTACACCCTAAAGGACTTAAAGAAGTCAATGCAGAGCAGGACTAATCTACCTATTTAGAAATTAAAGAACTTATCCTTGCGCACAATCGTGTAAAGGGCTGCCCTATTGAGGTAGGATAATCTTTATAAAGAAATATTACATACTCATTTTCTTCATTGCTATTTAGTAAAATATCTCAACCACTTTAGGGTTACAAATTTTATTGTAGATAAGGAGGGACCAGAATAGTAGAATTACAAATAGCTAAATTATTGGAATACCATGTCTATGATGATGGTAGGTCTTTTTGACCTTTTGGATGATAGCAGGGTGGATACTACAGTTGTCACGTATCCACTACTCATATAGCTAGATCCGGTGGAATGAGAAGTCATACATGGTGTGATATAAAAGTTTAAGCCACATTTTCAGAGTTAAGATTGGGAGATTAATCAAAGAAAGCATTTTCCAATTCTAGATTAAGATGATTTGGAACATATACTAACTATTGCAGGGGTAAATTGACTAATAAGGATAATAGGGTCAACTCATACTTCTAACTTGTTGAGTCTGATACATAAAGATTTTGGTAGACCTTGTATAATTGCATTGTGCAATTCTAAAATTATTTTGACATTTCTTGGTGATTATTCCCATCAAAGTCGTTTGTTCTTGCTTAAAGACTGAAGGTTAATAACCAGTTGGAAAAATTCATCAAGATAGTTAGATTTGACCATGGAGGAGAAGATCATGGCAAACATGATGTTTCAGGACTTTAAAAGATCTGTTTGCCAGATATATGAGGTCAGTTGAAATAGTGACATAGTTCACTATACCGAGTAGTTCTGAGCAAAATGGTGTATTGTCGAAAGGCATAATTGCACCCTGAAGGACTTAAAGAAGTCAATGCAGAGCAGGACTAATCTACCTATTTAGAAATTAAAGAACTCAGTCTTGCGCACAATCGTGTAAAGGGCTGCCCTACTGAGGTAGGATAATCTTTATAAAGAAATATTGCATACTCATTTTCTTCATTGCTATTTAATAAAATATCTCAACTATTTTAGGGCTACAAATTTTTCCTCTGTCCAGTTTTATGGTATCTTATTCTGTCCTATGAATCTCAACCATTCATAACGAATTATAACGACGATAGGGCAATTTACAAAACAGAGAATTGAACCAATAAATTGAACAAATTGAATACTAAAGAAAATGCAAAGATACTTTTATGAGTAATGGTTGGGCCATCCAGATGGAAGAGATAACAATGATGAAACGACGATAGGGCAATTTACAAAATAGAGAATTGAACCAATAAATTGAACAAATTGAATACTAAAGAAAATGCAAAGATACTTTTATGAGTAATGGTTGAGCCATCCAGATGGAAGAGCGGTGCTAGATAATAATGATGATCGAGACACTATCTATTGGGCTGTTGTTTCTATTATTCTTTTCTTTTCTCTTAATATATATTTTTTCAATATAGTTTTCGAAATTCTTGTAATAAACACATTAATATATTTGTATTTTAAATATATTAAACTTATTTGACATTTAAGAATCACGTAGATATAAAAATTTATTAATAAAAATATTCTTATTTGTTATTTAAATTTAGACATTTAATTAAATTTAAATAATTTGAAGTATTTGTATCTTTATAATTTTTTTTAATTAGTAGAATTTATCTGACGTCCCCAATCTTTCATGTCCACTACCCTTTCCTTTCTTCTTAAGCCTACTTGTCCGTCTCTCACGCGCACATTTCCTACGTCTTGTCGCTAACCAAACACCTCCTCGAAGGCACGCCGCACTGAATTCTTCGGAGTGAATATTTTGTATAGATAGAGAAAGATAAGGAAAACAACGAGCGAGAGTTAAAAGACTCTTGACAGGCCATGGCTTGGAGGCGTCTAATAACACAGGTACATACTCTTCTCCCTTCTTGGCCTTCTGATTCCTTAATTCTCCTCCCATCTATTTCGTCACTATGATTCTTTCCCTTCTTTGTCTCCGTGCTGTTTTTATAGTTTGTTTGCCCGATATAAAGATTGGTTATTTGGGGATATATAACGCCCTAAGGTTCAATTTCTTTGGGTTCCATGCTTTTGCCTCTTTTTTTTTTCCAGATTTTTTGTTTCTTAACTTGAAACCACTCGGTATTCAGTTGTGACTTTCTTCTCATTATCACAAAATACTTGTCTTAGGAGTATTTTTGAAAGCTCAGTAGTTTCAGTAAGAGGTCAAAACAGTATGCGGGAGAAATTAGGGTTTTGGATAAGGAATTGATTCTTATTCTTTTGCTAAGAAAAGAAATTTAATCATTAGTATGAGGCTAAAACCGTATTGGGTCTAGTTCAAAAGGTTGTTTTTATTTGCAATATTCTGAAACTATCTGCCGCCATTAGTAAAGTTTTCTTTTATTTGTTTGTCAGGAGAGAGTTTCACTGTGGCTTGATATCTTTTAAAGATGTTATATTGGATTTGGTGTTTGTCTGCTGGACTGTGATTCAAGTCGTATGTTTGGGGCTAAAATATGTGTTTCAGGTGACTAGTGCTCTATGACGATGAAGAACTAAGGCAAAAGTTTGGGTTTTTCAAATTTTAATAACTTGAAATTAATGCTGCATGACTAGAGGGCAGGTTCCACACTAATTGAAAATTGGAATAGTAATACGATCTTAGGCTAAAAATAAGCCTTAAATAAACTATAGCATATCTAGGTTTGATACCAACTAATAAGGCAAAATAGATTATATGAAGATTGCAAGCTTCATATTACTAGAAATCATATCTAGACTTCATAAGGAACTAGGAATCACATCCGTTGTTTAGGAATCACTCCAAAAATTTAAAAGTTGACAAGAAAGCCTCACACTTTTATGGAATGCATAACCAGAATATTCTCTCTTCTTTTCGTTGTTTTCCATATGTAAACATTTACTGGGCAGTCACATGCATAATAACATTTAAAGCACTTATTTCCGTGGCTCTCTCTCCTTTATGTATAGATTACCTTGTTATATGGGAAGGTTAATTGCTGTTGGCTTACAAACTTTAGGAGTTTCTTTTATGCTAGGATCATCTCATTGATATTTTGATTCTTTGATAGATGATGGTCCTAAATACTGTGATAAGCAACCTTCAGCCTCTACTTCTTTGCATGGTTAACTCTCTTCAAATTTTTTTAAAAATCATTCTTGCAAGGATTAACTGTTTCTTAGTCTTCATTCCTTCACAACTAATATAAAGCACATCAGACCTCACTTTATACTTTGAAACAGTCGTAATTCCTTGTTAAAGTGATATAAGTTGATCTTGGAGGTTATCTTGATATTGGGAAGCCTGGTATTTTTCTTTTTAACTGTTGTTTCATCTTTTCCCATTCAATAATTGCTGGTTGGCCTGTTTTTCATAGCCCATCCTTAACTATTTTTGAACAAACGTTAGTGTGTATGGTTACTTTCATCTTTGCAAATTAGACCTTTCATTCCTTTGACATTTACCAATCAAAATAGTTCTGCATAGTTTCTGTCCAATCTATAAACAGATGTGGATCTATCTTCCCGATGAAATCAGTACTTTGACACATGTTTTGTAAACATCATCAATTGTGATGTTAGTTTAGTTTTCCTAGTAAATATTGGATTTCTTACTATTTAGTATTTCTTAAGTTATTTGGATTCCCAGTTATCATAGGATTAGCATATTACTTTTTAATTAGTATTTCCTTTTCCTATTAGGAGTTGGATTAGGTCCTATACTAGTATAAATAGGCTGCCAATGCTTGATTTTTAGGTATGTCTTTTATCAATGAAATAATTTTATGCTTTTAGAGGTTTTTCTACAAACCCTAAGCCCTATTTTCAAGTTCCAGCTACAATCTACATCAATTATAGCCTATTCTATTCTACTTATCTTTGTTTTTCCTTCCCACACTATGTCAAATTGTGTTTTGTGTTTTAGGCCTAATGTGCATTCGTACATCTCGTATAAGTTTTCTTAACAAAGTAGGTTGGTTTCGTCAATCGTCAGCGTGCCTTTGAAATATGGTTGCTACTGGTTACTTTGATATTCTTGCTGCTTATTAGTGTTAGCCCCTTCATCTTACTTCTTTTCATCTTCCCCATCTAATATAGGTTCTTAGTCGACTATGTTCTGTGAGCTACAGAACACATTTGAGTACTAGTCTTAAGGCTGTCCAGTTTTGTCAGAGTTTGTAAAATCAATCTGTCATGATCATGATTGTTGAATTTTATACTCCTTTTGCTGCATATCTGTGTGACTCAAACAAATGTCGTTGTGAAACTGTTGTAAGTTAGAAGGATTCACATCTTAATGTTAAATTTAGAATAAATTATAAAAGAAAGATGTAGAAACCAATTAGTGTGATACTAATAGTTCTCTTTCTTTCTATGAAGATGTAAATGTGCTTTATCCATCCCACATGGATAACCGAGGAAGAAAATTTGTAATTTAAAATCTTAGTGTCTTCTTGTCATAATTCCTGCGCACATGACATCAATTCCTAGTCTTTCAGTTCCCCAAGCTAACAGTATACTATATCTAAATGTTTGCCAACTCATTTTCATTTGAACATTCATGTCTGCATATGCATGCTGTGCAATCACTATATTTATATTTATATGATTCAATTAGTGATATTGTTTTTTATTTTCTCTTTGTCGCATAAATTATATGTTTTCCTTGCTCCAGGTTTCAAGGCATCAGTTGGATTTGCTTCAAAACAAGAATTTTCTTGCCAGAACTTACTTTCCAGTTAATTGTTTCACAAGTGGTGCAGGTATGTTATCAGTGGCAACTGAACTTCTTGAGTTTGCTTCATTGATATTTTGATTCTTTGATAGATGATAGTCCTAAATACTGTGATAAGCAACCTTCAGCCTCTAGTTCTTTGCATTGTTAACTCTCTTCAAATTTTCCTTTAAATCATTCTTGGAAAGGTTAACTGCTTCTTAGTCTTCATTCCTTCCCAACTAATATAAAGTACATCAGAATTCTCTGTATGCTTTGTAACAGTTGTATACTTTCCAGTTAATTGTTTCACAAATGGTGCATGTATGTTATCAGTGGCTACTGAACTTCTCGTCCCTCCTCTTCCATTCGTGTTGTTATGTTATGGGACTAATTTCATTTTTTCCACCAGTTGACATTTGTATCATGAAACGCAACTGATTTTTCCTTCTTATCCCTTCTGTTGCCATTCTTATAGGACTAACTTTTTTTACCACTCAATTGGCATTGCATATTAAATTGGGAAACCTAACTTAGTTGAGAATAAGACTGATTATCTTTCTTTGTGTTTTAATCTTTTGCTTATCTCTGAACTTGATTTTTTTGTCCTTTTTAATGATTTGGCAGGGTATAAGCTTTTTAATACTGAAAGGAGGTTTTATTCGAGCTATGTTGGTAACTTAGCTCGCAAAGTGCGTGATGCTGATGAAGCCAGTGAAGTTGCACATTTGAAGGAGCTTTACCATCGAAATGATCCTGAAGCAGTGATAAGAATGTTTGAAAATCAACCATCCCTGCATTCTAATCCTTCAGCACTTGCAGAATATGTTAAGGCGCTAGTGAGGGTTGACAGGCTGGATGAGAGTGAGCTGCTCAAGACATTGCAAAGAGGTTGGCATTGAAATTCCTTGTCCTATATATATATATATTGTTATTTATTTCGATTGAGCCTTGTTCTTGGTTATTTTAAGACTGATTTTGACAAGTCAACATGTTACTGTCAAGAGGGTCTTTACTCACAAGGGCGTGGTTGGGTGGTTGGTCATACTCATGCAGTTATAACTGATGATTCATGGATATTATCCAGGAAATAAAGAATTATTCACACTCCTAAGGATTAAAGAGTATAAATTGGTTTTGATTTGAATCTCTCTTAATCTTGACCTTCCAAAATAGACAGGTTAGTTTTTCATTGCCTTTTTCTCATGGGGCATAATTTTTTATTCTTGCTTTTAAGTGAATCATTTTGAGTTTTCCCTGAAGTTTCTGAATTTGTAGGTATTAGTAATTCAGCAAAGGAAGAAGAGATAGTAGGTGGACTTCCAGCTTTAAGGAATGTAGGAAAATCTACAAAAGATGGAATTCTTGGAACTGCTAGTGCACCTATTCATATGGTGGCTACAGAAGGAGGACACTTTAAAGAACAACTGTGGCGCACAATTCGCACCATTGCGCTTGCTTTTCTTTTGATATCTGGTGTAGGAGCACTGATTGAAGATAGGGGTCTTAGCAAAGGTATATTGTATGACACTTGAGTTGCTTGTACTAGGTGGTGCTAGTGCATACTAGATATTAAACTTCTTGCTTGATTTGCCGTTTTCTATAAGCCAGGGCTTGGTTTTCATGAGGAAGTTCAACCTAGCATGGAATCGAACACCAAATTTAGTGATGTTAAGGGTGTTGATGAGGCAAAAGCTGAGCTGGAAGAAATTGTTCATTATCTCCGAGATCCAAAGGTACATCCTTGTAATCCTTTTTAATATTACTGTTTCTCCAACCTGCACACCTATTACTTGCTGGTAGTTTAATTATACCCTTTGTAATATAACTGCCCACTTTTCCTCATAACAGCGATTTACTCGTCTTGGTGGGAAGCTCCCCAAAGGTGTTTTACTTGTTGGGCCCCCTGGAACTGGAAAGACTATGTTGGCTAGGGCTATTGCTGGAGAAGCTGGCGTTCCTTTTTTCTCATGCAGTGGCAGCGAGTTTGAGGAGATGTTTGTTGGAGTTGGAGCTAGGAGGGTGAGAGATCTATTTTCTGCTGCAAAGAAGAGGTCACCGTGCATCATATTTATAGATGAGATAGATGCCATAGGGGGCCGCCGTAACCCTAAGGATCAGCAGTACATGAAAATGACTTTGAATCAGTTACTTGTTGAATTGGATGGCTTTAAGCAAAATGAAGGGATCATAGTGATTGCAGCAACAAATTTCCCTGAGTCTCTGGACAAGGCACTGGTGAGGCCGGGACGCTTTGATCGTCACATTGTTGTTCCAAATCCAGATGTAGAAGGGAGGAGACAGATTTTGGAATCCCACATGTCAAAGGTATCCATTTTCTATTAAAGGAATAGGAATAAAGGAAGACCAGCTCTTTAGGTGGCCAAATGGGTAGATAGGCCTTATTGGTTTGACAAACTCTAAACCTGTGTTTTAAGGTTATATTTGCCGTAACAAAACTAAAATGTGTTGCTACTGACTTTGGCATTTCAGGTTTTGAAGGCAGAGGATGTTGATTTGATGATTATAGCTAGAGGGACACCTGGCTTCTCTGGTGCTGATCTTGCAAATCTAGTCAACATTGCTGCTCTCAAGGCGGCCATGGATGGTGCTAAAGCAGTGACAATGACTGACTTGGAGTATGCAAAGGACAAGATCATGATGGGAAGTGAACGTAAGTCGGCTGTAATATCTGATGAGTCAAGAAAGCTGACAGCTTTTCATGAAGGAGGGCATGCCCTGGTGGCCATTCATACAGATGGTGCTCTTCCAGTTCACAAGGCGACAATAGTCCCAAGAGGTATGTCTCTTGGCATGGTTGCGCAATTGCCGGATAAGGATGAGACAAGCATATCTCGCAAGCAAATGCTTGCTAGACTTGATGTTTGCATGGGGGGGCGTGTGGCAGAAGAGCTCATCTTTGGAGAAAGTGAAGTTACCTCTGGGGCATCTTCCGATCTGCAACAAGCTACCAGTCTTGCCAGAGCAATGGTTACCAAGTATGGGATGAGTAAAGAAGTTGGGGTTGTTAGCCATAACTATGATGATAATGGAAAAAGCATGAGTACAGAGACTAGGCTTCTTATTGAAAAAGAAGTGAAACATTTCCTAGAAAGGGCTTATAACAATGCAAAAACCATCCTTACAACCCACAGCAGGGAGCTTCATGCACTTGCTAGTGCTTTGCTTGAACATGAAACGCTTTCAGGCAGCCAGATTAAGACTCTGCTTGCCCAGGTGAACTCTCAACTGCCGCAGCAGCAGCAACAGCATCAACAGGTTGTTGCAGCACAGGGCAGTTCAAAGTCCAACCCTGTTCCACCTTCAACTCCCAATCCAGCTGCAGCTGCAGCTGCTGCTGCGGCGGCAGCAGCTAGTGCCGCAGCCAAAGCCAAAGGCGTGGCCCCTGTTGGATCCTAGCATAAAATCTCTCAGTAGGACCTAGGCAAAGGTACCCTTAAATTTTTATGTGCATATAGCCACCCCAGAACCAAGGTTGAGTGTTCGAGACGATAGCTTGACTGCTGTCACTAAGGCTCTTGCGTATGAATTTCTTGAGATTGTGTCATCTAGGAGATTCAGTTGTAGCCGGTACCTAAAAAGGCATTGGTGAAACATCGAATATTACCCTTTTCTTGTTATATTCCCTTCTTTTCTTTGTTCTCGTTCCCTGCGATTCTGAACAATCCGACGTGAATGAGAAAAATCACTAAAGCATTCTGAATTTCTTTCCAAATTAGTCTTACCACCTTGTGAAAGATGGAATTTGATGATAAGGGATGGGATGGACAATTCAAGTACAGTTTGAATAAACATGAAATGAATAAGAAATCGATGGACTAACCCATAAATTGCCTCACTTGTTAATTACATATAAAAAAAATCTAGTACTTTACTGCACATTCGTCAAATAAGTAATGCTATTGCATTGTCACCGCTCCAAGCTCAGCCCACCTAAAAAGAAAGGGTTATTGGGCGATCACTTAACCAGACAATTTAAACTTCGTCTTTACATTATAAAATAAATGTAATTTCAAGGCCGCCTTCAACGTATGCACCACGCAATTTTGATACGTTAATATAAATAAATGAAAATGTTACAGAAGATGAGTACCAAAATACCAATCTGACCGCCAGTAGTATTAACTGTTTTTCATTATCTAAAACGTTGTACAAAAATCAACAGATTATTTTTCAGTAGGGAAACATTTCAATCTAACTTTACACAAATTATGATTTGTAAGTTGCACAAATAAAAAAAGCAGTAAAAATAAATTTTCCATCCAAGTTTACATAATCACATTTATATCCAAGTTCACAACTTTGAAGGAAAAAAAATGTGGTACTGGTACTTACAATACTGCTTAGGCTTTGACAAAACAATTACAAAAGTAAAGAAATTAAAATGTAAGTATAAATACATTTGTAATTGATACTAAGATCATGTATATTTATTAAGCAAGCCATTTATAACAAATATAAATAAATAATTTTAAATATTAAGAACTTATAAATCAATTGTTCATGTATGGTTTAAATATGTTATAGTACGGATATTATTATAGGTCAAAAGGGAAAATGCACTGGATCATCTACACCATATGTTAGTTGTTATTTTAGATTTTGTTAGTAGGGAAGACACGTATTTACTTATTCGAGTAGAGGGGAAGATTTAGTTATGAGTTGAGAGTATAAGGCAGGGCTGCAAGAGTGCGAGACGGTATGGATTAATTCTAATTTTAATCATTGGACTTATCTTATTAGGGAAGTACCTATTTTATCAATTCCATTCTCATTCTTTCCCATTGAATTTGTCATCGGAGTATACAATTGGTATCAGAGCTGAACCACCCCCTTTATGCTATCTTCATCATGGTAACGACTAGATAATTAGACACTTGTATGGATGAGAATGACAAGAAGCTAGACTTGAGCTTTTCAAAGACGAACTTGATATGCGCTTAATTGCTGATACATTTAATCAATGACACTTAGTGATTAATGCTTCAAAATACTTAAAAATGTTCACTTTAGTTAATATTTGATTTTAGGTGCAATTCGGAAGCAAAGGAGCTAAAGTGAGTAGAAATCACAATCTTTGAGTTGTCTTCCAGAGATTCACACTCACTTATCTTCATGGTGCAAAAACAAGTAGTGTAATTGGTGCAGTGCATGCTCACACCCATGAATATCAAGTCACGACCGTGAGTATGCAAGTCATGGCCATGGCACAGAGTGTCATGGGCATGACTCAATGTTACACAACTATGACTCACTTGCATGGGTGTGACTCAAGCTGTCATACCCATGACTCAACCATGCACAATTGTGACTTTTGCCACCTGTTTGTCTGAACCCTAATATTTAGTATAAATAGAATATGTGACGGTAGAAAGGAGTGTGAATCATTTTAGGGGTTTATGGGTTTCAGGAACGACAGAGAGCTTGCTATTTTGGAGACCCACGGAGGCCATGGAGGGCTAAGCTTCCCAGTGCTGGTTCGGAGGTGATATCGACACTGAAGAACATGGTTAAGCATATCATTCATTGTCTTTGTTGTTCTTTCTCTCTTAGGAATTGATTATGTTATCCTATGTTTATTGTTTGTTTTTTTTGTAAGAATGATCTTAATGCGTTCATTAGATTGTTTTATTACGAACCCATTGCTATAATCTTTAATATAATTTGTAATCGTTATGTTGAGATTCGTTAGTAGCTATTAATGGTGCCGAATCATTAGGGATAACTGACTCGAGCTTATGCGGTTGTTATCTTGATTAATATGTTTTCCTAACTTATAATGTGGCTGTCCAATTAAATATAGAGAGCTTATCCTAGGTTGTTTGACAGCTACGTTTAGTTAAAGAGCTTGTTTTAATTGAACATGACCTAAAGGAAAATGGAGATTAACAGAGCTTATTGTTAACCTATGATTAATAGTTGTTACTAAAGGAAAATAGAGATTAGCAGAGCTTATTGTTAACCTATGATTAATAGTTGTTAGGAGAGGTATGAGAATAACAATTTAATGAAGTATGTTTAATTGTGTGTAGGTTGATATCCATCGCCTTTCTTATTTTTATCTTGTTTGATTTAATTTGCTTTCGTTAGTTTAGTTTCACTTTATTTTCTTATTTGAAACCAAACCAAACCCCCTAACCTAAACACCAATTCTTTTCATTTCGAAAGCATTACACACACCCTTCGTGAGATTGACTTAGACTCATTAATAACTATAGTTTTATGTCTAGTTATTTTGTGTAGTGTTACGACATGCTATCCTTGGATTTATGTAAATATAATGCCCTGGAAAGCAAGTGTATTTACATATAACTTAATCTTCTTCCAGTTAATTTTGTAATGAAAATATTTATTATCAATAAAACAAAAGAGTTTGGTTTTATTTGTATGAGCATTATATATTTAGTCATAAGGTACCAAGATTCTGTTGTAAGTAATATACATATACATGGAGATGTATGGAAGACATGTATATTATTAGAATCTAAATTAGTTGATTCACAGTTGAATAATTAAGTTGGTTACTTTATTATGGTTTAGATTGTAGTGTTGCGATTTATCTCCGTGTAAGTAAAAGAGTTTACTTCAAGGGAATGATGAGTTTCATATCATGATAGTAGTTCCCTATCGATAATGGCACTATTAAATGAATCTGGAATCAAGTATGTTTTTAAAGAATAAAGTAGGCCGTTACTTTAATCTTAAAACATACACCATAACATTATTTTATTATGAACCACAATCTTGATGAGTAGTGAACTTATATGTGTTTCATTATAATTCTTGATATGATCGGAAAGGATTTTTACAGAGTATTAGTCTAGTGTCTGCATGATGGAATTATTAATTGAAAAATGTATCAAAGAGCATTCACTCAAATAAAGAGTTTATAGTGATATCATCACTTTTATATGGTTTACGGAGATTGGTGATTAAACTGGCGCTAGTAATTTGATGGACTAGTTACCCTTCAAATCTTAACACCAAGATGAGATCTTGAGTGTTAATCACCACATAGAGTAAAACGAGGGATCTAGAAGGAAAACCCAACATAACAACAAAACTATAATTTTACCCTTTATTGTGTGGACGGCTATAATATGGTTCATAATAATGTTTGCAAAATGGACATCTTATTTGAAACATGTATTCTCATAATATTTAGTAATTCAAGGGTTCAACCAATTGTCTTTAGTGGAATGACATTTGGTTAATAACCTGGAATTAATTTTAATGAGATTAAATTAATTTCGGGCTTATTAGAGCTTGAATTATATAAATCCAATTAGATTCCCCATTTGGTTTCTAGGAAGGTTATCAAGTAAAGTAAGAAATATAAATAGAAGTTTTAAAGGCTATAATTGAATGTTGGGCTTACTTTAATTAATTGTTAATTAGAATCCCAATTGGACATTTAATATTGGGCTTGACTTTGGTTTAATTTGATTAATTAGATGAATTAAATTTAAACAAAGTTATTAAAGAAAAAAGTAGGGAATATTTTAATGTTTTATAGCTAAATGTCCAGCTGTACATTTAGCATTGAATTGCTAAATTTAAGATGATTTTAATCATGTTTTATCATCATTAAATGGAATAATGATCTTATCATTAAATGGTTTAATGGTTTTATTTTAATGATGGCATTTGATCTTTTAGCATTCATTTAATTAAAGAAGGAGGAGGTGCATTTGATGTACTCTCTCCCTTCTTTCATATCATAACCGAAAATGAGAGGGTCTCATTTAGGTTATTGGCCTTTCATATAGCCATCTTAGAACAAATGAGAAGAGTCTCATTTATTGCCTTCTTTATGATTTATTAAAGAATGGAATGTTGCATTGGATGCACAACACTTCTTTCTTTCATGTTTAACCAAAATTGATACTATGTTTAGTCCCATGTAAATCTACTCAAAGAGGTAGAATGTGTTACTTTTATGCATGATGCTTACATGATATTACAGCCTTAAAAATGTATAAAGAAATTTGGAAGTGAACTGTCAACACAAGAAGTTGCAAAGTGTGAAACAAAAATCACACCCTTATAATAAATAAAAGGAAAAAATCCCCTTCAAACCTTAAGGGTATGTTTGGGAGTTCAGGATTGAATGGAATGGAATGACAATTAATGGAACGGAATGGAATAGAGTGAAATGGAATGGAATGAAATGGGTCAATCCATTATTTGGAAGTTTAAATAAAATAAGTGAGGGATTGTCGGACCCCGTTTTCGGAGCCCGACGGTCCTGGGACATGAGCCTCGCTGAAAACCCATTCCCGAGATGGGAGCTTCGCTAAGACCTTAAACCTGACACTTGCTATTAACTCACTTTGGTATTGCGCGGTACATTAATTAAGACTTAGACCCTACTCTAAAATAATAAAAAAATAAATAATTTTTCCAAAACGTGTCTGTTAAACGGACATGAGTGTCCGTTAAACGGACATGAGCTGAGCTTGGAGGGCATTTTGACCCGAAGCTGTCCGTTTAACGGACAGTCATGTCCATTTGACGGACATGAAGCGAATAAGGGGTATTTTTCACCTGTAGCTGTCCGTTAAACGGACATGCGAATCCGTTAAACGGACATGCACTGAAAGAAGGGTGCATTTTCACTCGAAGCTGTCCGTTAAACGGACATGCGTGTCCGTTTAACGGATATGAAGCGAACAAGGGGTGATTTCTCACCCGTAGCTGTCCGTTAAACGGACATGGAGTTATTGAAAACTCCCATGCCCCTTCATGCTTATTCAAAACTGCCCATGCCACTTTGAGTATGAAAAGTCCTGGTGCTCCTTGCAGGTGCTGGAGCACTCACTCCCTTACTGGAAGACTGCTCCCTGTTCTTCCTCTTTCTGCTCACTTCCGACCTTATGTTCTCCAGCTTCTCTGCCTAGAGTGCGGCCTCTACCATCTGCTAGTAGTAACGGAAATTGTGGATCAGCACCTTCTCCCTGATCCCTAAGTGCAATCCGCCTTCAAACTTGCGGCACTTGTCCTCCCCATTGGCCACAATGTTGGCTGCGTAACGAGACAGCTGAGTGAACTTTAACTCGTACTCACTCACACTCAACTTCCTCGATGTGAGACTCAAAAATTCCCTGGCCTTCTCTTGGATATATACCCTCGAGAAGTACTTCCTTCGGAAAGCTTCAAAAA
>JANVCL010000008.1:33855429-33878609 GCA_026546855.1 Erythroxylum incrassatum
ATTATTAATTTCACATTTGATTATCAATTTTACAATTAGGTTTAAATGTTGATTTGATTTTGATTATCAAACTCAATATCAAATTCAATTGCTCAAACTCAAATTCAATCTCATTCATCAATAATTCAATATTAATACCGTAAATATACTAAATCACCATTCCAAATTTAATTACCAATCGGACCAATCCACTTCCAAAATGAAAAATGCCAAAATCCAATTCCATTTTCAGTTCAACTTTAACATTCATGAATGACAAAAATCAATCAACTTCACTTCATCATTCCCATTTCTCATTCTCAGCCAAAATCAACCTCCAAAATTTTCCCCAAATTTAACACAACAACACCCCAAAATCAACCTCCAAAATTTTCCCCAAATCCAACACAACAACACCAATTTTTAACCCCAAATCCACCATCATCCAACAACCAACACAATCACAAAAACAATAAATTTCAAAATGCCATGAAAAATGAAACAAAAATAAAAAAACATACACCCCAAAACAATCGGGTCTTCGTCAATCTTGGTTGACGTTGGGTCGTGTGGTCAGTCTGAGGCTCTGACCCGCGGTGGTCATGTGGTGTGTCGAAGGAAGAGAGACGGCAAGGATGATGAAGGAGAAGGCGGCGAGGAGCAGGCTGAAACCGAACCGTCGAAGCCTCGAAAGAGAAAGCAAACAAACCACCAGTCAAAGACTCGAAGGAGGAGGACTTGAGAACTGGAGGAGACGTCAACGACGAAGAGGAGACGACGAGACACCGATAGAGAGATTGGAGAAGAGAGGAGGCAACGGCATGAGTCGGTGCTTGAAAGAAGAGAGACCGAAGAAGAATCCAGAAGGGGGTAGTTTTAGGTTAAAAACTTTCAAAAATTGCAAGTTAGTCCTTGCAATTTTTAGAAGTTACGATATCGGCCGAAATTGATGGTTATGGTCGGTATTGTCCGGTAAATGCCAGTACCGACCGGAATCCAAACCCGGTACCAACGTTCACCAATTTCGTACCATTTTTGGGCTGGTACAGTGCCTTCCGGCAAGTACCGGCCGGTACGGTATGAAGTTCATTTCTTTGATTCCTACTAAGACATAGAGCTTAGGTTGCTACTAATGTTGTCTCCAATAATTTCTTTGCTCAGTCATCTTTATCGTGTACACATACTTCATATTTCAATCACAAAGTAACATTTTTCCAACTCAAACTTAAAATTTGGATTCATTTTCAATTCCTCAATAAGATTCACAATTCTGGATCCTTACTTTAAGCTTTACTAATCCTTTCATGCAAAACTGATGTTAAATTTCAATGTAGCTAATAATACTTCATCTTGCCCCATATTTAACTCGACATTGTATGCTTTTTATTGCACTAGGTTTGGTAACCTCAATATCCAAATTTGTGATACACTGCTATTGAATTTTTTGTTCAAGCATTAAATACACTCTATCTTTATTGGATAATACTAATTTGTACCGTCATAAACTTCAAGTACTCTATTCATTATCTCAGTCTTATATTAAATCCTTTCAAACTTAATAATTATCTCAAACTTAAAGGATTTGTACATTTATATATGTCCAAAATGTTTCTGTACATATTATGTCTCCAAGTTCTAAAGGCAATCACTATTGCAGCAAATTCTAAATCATGTATCAAATACTCAACTCATGAGACTTAAATTGTCTCAATGCATAAAAAATCACTTTATTTTGTGGCATTGGATTTTATCCTAATCTTTGGTGTGAAACGTCATTGTATACTACAAAATCTCCAAATTCAAACCATATAATTAACATCGGTGTTATTATTCCTCAAAATTCTTTTTTTTACATTCATCACTCATATGATTCACACGGTTTTGTCAAGAGGCTAAGATTAGAAAAAGTTCCTTGATAGTCTCTGGTAGTATCCAATTTCTCACAAATTCTAGAAAACTCTGAATCTCTTATATATTCCTTATAATTTCTCACTTCATCATTACCTCTACTTTCTTTGGGTATGCCAATATACCACGCTAACATACTATATGACCCAACATTTTATTTAGTCTAGCTAAGATTTGTTCTTATTGAACTTGGTATATAATTGTTTCTACTTTCATATTATGTAAGATTTACCGCAATTATTCAAAATTATTCTTCTCAATTTTTTCGAATACATTCAATATATCATCTATAATCATAGTCACTAATTGATCTAATTTTGCTTGGATCGTTTTAATCTTCAATGCCATTTTACTGTCCGGAGCATTGTTACTCAAACAAATATAGCCAAAACTCTATGTGCCCATGATTAGTTCTCGTAATTCCTTAAGTAACTGATTCCTCAATGAGGTAATATTATCTCATATTATTTTCAGTTTCCCAATTGGCTTATTTTCTTGAATAATTTTCTCCATTCATTCTATTTCTTCTGATTTCACATTGACTTATTCTAATATCTGTTCATTCATACTAGTTTCTCCATACATTTTAATTTATTTGCAAACTTATCTTCCTGTTTTGGTAACACTTTTATCAAATCTAATTTATATCTCCTGTACATATTTGCATAGAATATAATGTGGGCCTAAATTCTTCTCACGTTAATAAGAGTTTCACCTCAAATTCAAAAATCCAATCACGTAATTGGATACTTCACATCAAACAAAATTCATACATTCTCATTAGCATATCCTACATGTTATGCTTGAGTCTCCAATATTCACTTTTGATTCATTGCATGATCATTTTTGATTTATTCCTTCATTGATCATTCTTAAGAATAAACTATCTGATCTGCTTAATCTAATTCAGTGAAATTCTTCTTCTTAAGAAGGTTTCTTGTTACTATCATCTATACTATTCATGTAACCTTTATCAATCCACTGTTTCCATCACTACTTATCAGACATTCTTAGTACCTCAAGAAGATCAATTTCTATAATTTCTTACAAGGTCATAATATTCTAGTTACCAAAACCCGATGAAGTAGTAGACATCATTATTGTCACATATGCTTAGGTGTGTATCATCAAGGTCATCCCATTTTATCCAAAGATTCATTTCCTATAATTCACCGATTTATATCTTACACTTATGCTACTTTGATCTCAATTAATCCTAGACAACATTTCTCTCTTTATTCCTACCCACGGTCGAAATATCCCTACCACGATCGTGACAGAAACTTCTTTTTGTCAAGCCATCATCGTGCCCTACACTTTTTTCCTCACATTAGCACATCCTAACATCAATACTACTCCAATCTTCCAGAATTTGTCTCTTCTAATATTACATCATGGCATAATGATTCCACTACCATATGGGGTGCATTAACTCTTCTCATTTGATTCATCAACTTTTTCTTTATCTCATCTTCCAATCGTCATTTATTTCATCTCCCATATGTATATCCTCAATTAATTCAGAATTATTAATGTACAATCATCATGAAATTCTGATCTCAATTCTACTAACATATTCTTATGGTGGATCATAACTCTTGTTACATTAATCAAACAACCATTTCAAGGTCACAGAAAAATTTATTTTCTTTCAACTTGGCTTGTATACTTTAATCTCATCATTTCCACTTATATCCCTATTTTCCTCAAATAATCTATGACAGTGTATTCACATCTATATCACACTCGATGACATATCACCAAAATACAATATTGATGTCATATTTAATAATACATCCACCAATACAAATGTAGTGAATCTCTATCTATCATATCGAACCATATACTATTTCTCATTTCTAATTATCCACAACTTTCATTTCCTCATGTTCTAAAAGAGCATCACTCTTCTCACTAATTTTATCAACTCAACTTTTAACACATGCTCATGCATGTGACTTATGTAAATGCGACTCAGATTGGGGATTAGTTGCTACTATCTGCTATGACATGACTAAAATACATGTAACTTGACATATATTTCTAAAAACGCCCATGTAAGATACTAATTCTGGGCTCTGATATAAATTGTGGCACCTTACTCTCGCAAGACACATACCCAACATTCTGAGTGATGTCCGAGTACATACCCCGCAAGGCGGCATGCTAGAACAATCAAATACTCAAAATTTAGTACAAAATTTTCAAATTTATCAAACACGTATGCGGAATTCAGTAATCAAATTCAGGCCCATTCTTTTCTTTCATAACATCAAAATCACATTTATTATTGCTACACTCCAAATCATTCTTATTTACAAACCTTTCCACTTTGGAAAGTTATTACAAAATAGAATATTCAAATATACAGGTTATAATAATTGCGGAAGACACAATTTGATACAAAAATAAGAAAATACAAATGCAGACGCAAAATGATCTCGACCTCTTCCTCTTACTTGAATGCAATGGTTATACTCCTATTTGCTCAATGGGGTAACTCTTCTGAGCCTAAAAAATATTGTAAATTTTGAGTGAGTTTTGCAAACTCAGTGAGTGACCATCCTCGATGGCTCACTCAATCACATAAACATTCAGTTCATATAATCATGCAGTTCACATCATATCTTGAATTCATCATATTGAATCATATACACTTGATCAGTTATTTCACATTTTACATTTAACACATATCACATTCAGAAATTATTCAAACCATTATAATAGTTCATATCAGGCATATGCAGTACACATAAGACTCACTTTCAATTTGTTACTTTGTTGTGACCAAGTGCCTATAACTGTCCCGTATCAATTGTGGATACCAGGCTCATTTATAACTGACCCGTATCTGTTGGAGATACCGAGTTCATTTTACTTAGTGAGCCTTTGGCTTTTATACACTTTCTAAGCTTTAAGATTTTTTTTTCACAATCTGAACTTTAAGCTTTTTTCACATTCTAAGCTTTGAGCTCTTTTTTGTGGCTACTTTGATCACAACTGCCTTTATGTTTCATGCATTCATATATTTTTAATCAGTCACATGATTTCGGATTCACAATCACTTTCACATTCATCATCAGACCTTGGTCCGATATTCAACAATTAAGTTGAGAATACGCTTATTTCTTCTCATTCACATACAAGTAGCACTTCAATATCACATTCATGCATCAATTCTCGGACTTTCATATTCCAGCATCAACATAATATGACTAAGTTAATTAACTTCAATTTAAAATAATTGTTAATTTAAATTAAATTTAAGAGTTAAAGTCAACAATATTTTATTAATTTATGTGAGATATTCATAATACGGTCAATTTTATAAATAATAAAAGGAATTTTTTAAAATTAAAAATTATAAAATTTTTCAAAGATTCCTTAAAATATATTTTTGAATTACACTGTGCAGCCGAATCTCTCTCTGTTTTTCGTTTTTACAAAAGAACTCCGAACATAGTATAGTCTGGGAAGGTTAATCCTAGAAATGTCCTCCAAAAAGATCGAGCGATTCCCTCAAGGGGTAGATACAAAAGTAGTTATCCCTAATTTACAGTAAAATTGACGAGCCAATCGGCACTCAATTTTGTTACATACGAATAGCGGAAAAGAAAGTTGACGACGTCCTTGGCTGCATACAATTATTCGGGCAACTAAAACTAAAACCCTTTATAAGCCCTTCTCGTACGTCTGCTAGTCACCGCCATCTCTGGTAATTGTGTCTTTTAAGTAAAATTATCATCCTGGGAGTTCACTGCAACTATAGCAAGTTCAGGTCAACAATAATCCTTTTCGTTGGTTGTCTTGAGCTATGGAGAAAGATACTTCCTTTCTTTTTGCTGGCATCAATTTCGATAAGAAGAAATTCGCTACCGATATTTCCCGTTTTAAGGTACTCTTAATATCTTAGTATTTTCTCTCTATATTTTTCTTGGAGTTCTCTCAACTGAAAGCTTCTGGGTTTCTTGTTGACGTTTTCTTTTAATCAGGAGAAAAAAGAAAGTAATCGTACAGTTTCAGTGAATGACACGAACTTGATTGAAAGTGTAATTCCTGAACCAGTGGAAGCAAGAGTCTCCAAAGTGAGGAAGAAGCGAAAAAATTTAACTTGCTCGGGTAATTGGTTTGTGGGTTTGCACTTATTTTGATTTTGATTCTTTTTTGGTTTTAACTGAATCCTTTGACTTTGTTGATAAACAATATACTCGAACAGATACTGTGGAGGGGTTTAGCGTATTTAAGAGCTCAAATTCACCGGGTGTAGCAACTGATGAAAGGAATGAACAAAAACAAAACGATGAAACGTTGAGTGGGAAAAAGGAATTAAACAAAAAACTGGAGGTTATTATTATTTCTGTCCACTTCATGATTTTACAGTTTTTCCCTCAACTTTCTGGTTATCCTTTTATTTTCCTTCTTTTCTGATTTCTAGTTTTTCTTTTACCTATGAGGTTAGGAAGATGCACTTTTAAGGAAGAAGTATAACATCCATGTGTCGGGTAGTAATGTTCCTACTCCACTTCGAAGTTTTGCAGAATTGAATTCGAGGTAGGTTTCTCTGCTTCCTTGACATGTTGATGCCGCGGTCTGATTTTGAGTTGCCAAGTCTCAATTTGTTTGTCCCTTTTCTTCAATAGTAAAATTAGGCTTTTTTAAACTCAGAACTCTTTTCTAATGTCTGAGGTAAGATCAAAGTTGTTGCAAAAGCTTGCCTTTTTCCTTGTCCCATTCAAGTAATATATATAACTCAAACATTGTTGATGCCATTGATATTGTGATAGCAGTTACACTTTCTTTCATTTGTAGAGGTCTACTGCATTCATCATAAAGGGTTGTAATGCAGTTTTTTTGGGACTGTGTACCATATTGGTTATCTTGAGATAGATTGAATGTTTTTCCAATGTCTTGTCCCTTGTTCAATGTCATGAGAGGTGCTTTGGTTACTTCCGTTCATGTTAAGCTGCATATCAGAATTATAATTATGTTTCTTCCATTAATCTTGCTAAACTTTTCACTGTACTTCCCTAATCCTTGGAAATAAGAACTGTTCTTTTTCACAGATACAGGTGTGAGTTATATTTACTAAACAATTTTACAGAACTTGGATTTCAAGAGCCAACCCCAATCCAAAGGCAGGCGATTCCAGTCCTCTTATCGGTATGGTCTTCATGTTTGTTACATTTTATTGTTTATGCTTCTGCATTTATCCTCTTTTTCCGTTTACCTATTGATGCATAATAAGATTTAACCACACATTTAGTTTGTTCCACATTGTCAAAACTCACAAAGAGGTGAGTTGTTTAGCTAATTCTTTTTAAACTAAGCTCCCGATCATTTATCTTAGGGCCGAGAATGTTTTGCTTGTGCTCCTACTGGATCAGGGAAGACTTTGGCATTTGTTTGCCCCATGATAATGAAACTCAAGGTACGAGAGTTATCATTTAGCTATTCATCCAGAATTTTCAATTTTAAGTCTCTCTGACAAACTACCTGAACAAACAGCATCGTTCGAATACTGGGATTAGAGCTGTTATATTATGTCCTACTCGAGAGTTGGCTGCACAGACAACCAGAGAGTGCAAAAGAATGGCTTACAGAAGTAAATTACGTGTGTTACTAATGACTAAGGATCTCATAAGGAATGCTGATTTATCAAAGTGTCATTGTGATGTACTTGTTTCCACACCATTACGGTTAGAATTGGCTATTCGGAAGAAAAAGATCGACTTAACCAGGTGGGGGCTGTTTCATTATTTGATTTTTAATGCCATACTAATGATAGCATTAAATATTTTGGTTATTGCACACCTTTGCTAGATGTCTGATCATATTGAAAGGTAGGTTTCATTTGATACTTTATGGCTAGCATGTGAGCAACTTAATCAAATCTAGTCTTTTAGTGTAAGAAAAATTTTAAGCATTTGGGTTAATTGCACCAAGGCAATTATTGCGATTCTAGAAGTGTTATGTGGTTTAAATTTACCTTTAAAGTTCTTTAGGTTTGATAATTAGTTAACAACCAATTTTTTAACATTTTGTGAGTAGTTAAACTACTGAAAATTTTTTGAACAAAAATGACTTGAAACTGCTTTTGAATACATTCCTAGTTATAATTTTGTAAAATGTCAGTATAAAATATAGGGAAATAGTTTATTTTAATAACTATAAAATGATGCAAAAAGTTTAAAGTCTATAGAAGAATTAAAAGAGGAAAAATTAGTTAACTACACGCCTTAATTAGGATGGAGGATGGGAGTTGACTTTACCGTAAAGACAACAAAGGCTGAAATTTAGATTATATTAGGACTCCTTATTAAATAGAAAGTAGTAGTAAGATAATTATGTTATTCTAATTATTTAGAACTTAAACTTATAAAATTTTATTATAATACAATTTAAATTTGTTAGGAACTTTTCTTACTAGAATAAGAGTTCTAAGAACTTCTTTGTATCCTTTAATAAGAACAATCTATCCGGAATTTTTCCTACAAACTTGAGTTTTCAATTAGAAGATTTGATGCTTTCTTTTAAGAGTAATTTTAGACTCTATTAGTGATTTCTAGTTCCTAAGCTCCATTATTTATGTTACTTCATTCCAAGAATTCTAACCTAAAGTTTTAGGAATCAAAATACAAATTCTAGCCATATCATAACCCAAATTTCAACCATATTAAACTCTAAAATCCTATCCTAAATTTCTAGTAATTAAATCCTAAAAACTCAGCTATACCTGATCTAAAATTTCAGCATTCCAAACTGAAATGCAAACCTAAAACTTGATATTCCAATAGTCTACTATTATCATTTCTTAATTTTGTGAGTTTTTGCTACTGGTTCATACTTCCTCTATTTGTCCTACATCAATTTGGTATCAGAGCTTTGATTCACAGTCGCAAATATTTAGTGATCAAGAGCAAGAAGGAATGCTTTTTAGAATTATGCGAATTGGATATTGAAGATTCTCGATCATAAGGTGCTCCAAAAATCAACTTACATGTAGCAACTCCTATAAGGAAGTATGTTCCGACAAGTTTTGGAGAGACAAAACAGCCTTGACATTTAGTCATAAAGGTCAAAACTCCAAGAAAAAATTATGCAAACCAACAATCTATAGTTGATTCTAAACATGAAGGTGGTAATAAGCAAGACGAAGGAACTGATATTGATCAACAGCACAAAGTGTAAAGGAAAATATTTGTTGAAAAATCTTATTATGATTTTGATTCTTCAAAGCTAACTGGCACTACTCTAGAGGAAGTGTTTGTTATGAGTGATGAAATTATTGAAGCCTCTCCTTCAATTGATCAATTAGAATCTTCAAGCCTACATGTTGATGGTGCTCAAATACTTGATGAAATGGAGATTTAGGCATTGAAAGATGATACGAAATCCCATACTATAGTTGTGTTATGTGCCTGTTCTTGGGATCGAGTCCAGGGACGATTCTTAGGAAAGTTAATCTCTTTTCCCATTTTTACATTGGTTCCCTTCTTTTCAAAACCTATTTTTGGTGATGAAAAACTGGCAACACTTGTCAAAGACAAGGTCTGCTAAGATTGGGCTAAATTACTCTACTCCTAATTAGCTAATTTCTATGATAACTTCTTCCTTACTTGATTGCATAACGTAATAGCCTTATATAGGCAAAGAAACATAAAAGTTCCACCTAAACTAGGACTCCTAGAAAGACTCCTATTCAAGCTATTTTAGGACTCTTAGAAAGACTTCTATTCAAGTTGTTTTTATTAACATAACTAGAATAGAAACTAGTGCAGAAATAATAGGGAAATAATAGACTTCTACTAAAAATAAAATACTACTCTAATAGACTCCTAATAAAACACTCATACTCTCTAATAGACTCCTAATAAAACACTCATCCATATCATCACTCTCCTCTTCGACATCGAGCTTGCCCTCAAGCTCGAAATCAAGTTATGCCAGTGATGGTATGCAAAGATATCTTCTCCTCTTCTTCCTCAGAATTTGCCACCTCAATCCACAATAGTCTCTTACATTTGCGCCCCACCAAATAAGACTCGTCGCAATTGTAGCACAACCCCTTCTCTCTTCTTTCAGCCATTTCCGCTCTGGTTAAGCATCTTCCCATCGGCTGTGGAGTTGTTGCTATACTGGAGGTTATTGTTTTAGCCCCTGAGTTTATCTTACTTCCTAAAAGTGCGGTTGCACTCGTGCTGATGGTGTTACTACTACTGTCCAGCTGTGAAGATGTCCATAAGGTGGTGTTTCGGTTGCCTCTTACCCCTTGGGTGTATTGCTTCTACATACGTTGTAATTTTCTTTCACATGCCCTTGCTAAGTTCATTGCAACCCCAAGATTAACAGGATATTGCATCTCCACCTTGATTCACAGCCCTTCCACCAACCCAACTGTGAATGGATTTACTTGTAGGTCTCGTGGAAGCCCTATGGTTCGAGCTAGCAATGTTTGGAATTGGCGTTGATATTCTTCTACACTCCCTGTCTGTTTGAGGTTAGCCAATTCTCCTACAGGGTTGTTGCTAAGGTGAGGGTCGAATCTCATATTGCAATGGTTTTTGAAAGAGTACCAATGCATCCCTAGTTGTTCTTGTTCAAGTTGGAAGAACCATAGTTGGGCCTCCCCCATTAAATGAAAGGCCAATCTTACCTTCTCCTCCTACGCTGTTTGTTGTCTTAGGAAAAACTACTCACACTTGTGAAGCCAAACCAACGGATACATCGAGCCATCGTACGTTGGAAATTCCATCTTAGTATATTTAGGCACCATTCTTGCCCCACTGCCATCGGTCCTCTCCTCCCATGGTGGTGGTGATGGTGCCCGATACTCGCTCGATTTTGTGCCTTCCAACCTCGCAAGCATGCGGATAATCTCTACATATTGAGCCTTTAATTCTTGCTGCCCCATCTCTAATGCTCGTATCCTCTGATTCATCTGCAAATCTACCGAAGATTGCTCTGTAGTTGAATGGCCTTTTTCGTCCGTGAACCCTTGTTCTGACACCAAATTGTTATGTGCCCGTGTTTGGGATCGAGTCCGAGGATGATTCTTAAGAAAGTTAATCTCTTTCCCCTTACTTATGTTGGTTCCCTTCCTTTCAGAACCTATTTTTGTTGATGAAAAATTGGCAGCACTTGTCAAAGACAAGGTTTGCCGAGATTGGGCTAAATTACTCTGCTTCTAATTAGCTAATTTTTATGATAACTTCTTCCTTACGTTGTTGCATAACGTAATAACCTTATATAGGCAAAGAAACATAAAAGTTCCACCTAAACTATGACTCCTAGAAACACTCCTATTCAAGTTATTT
This sequence comes from Erythroxylum incrassatum, assembly GCA_026546855.1. Taxonomy (NCBI): domain Eukaryota; kingdom Viridiplantae; phylum Streptophyta; class Magnoliopsida; order Malpighiales; family Erythroxylaceae; genus Erythroxylum; species Erythroxylum incrassatum. The sequence goes on from JANVCL010000008.1 coordinate 33,866,631, forward strand.
TAGGACTCTTAGAAAGACTCCTATTCAAGTTGTTTTTATTAACATAACTACAACAAAATACTAGTGCAGAAATAATAAGGAAATAATAGACTTCTACTAAAAGTAAAATACTCCTCTAATAAACTCCTAATAAAACACTCATACTCCTCTAATAGACTCCTAATAAAACACTCATCCATATCAAGCTGTAACAATTCTAGCCACTCATCTTAAAATGGAGATAGATGTTGTTCGTGATGAACAAATTATAGCTAAAAGAGATGGAGGATATCGACAATTTCTTGTTAAGTGAAAAATAAGACCAAATTTTGGCAATAGTTTAATTTTAATATATGAGTTTCATAAGTTGAATTTAGATTTATGTGATTAGTATTTGTCAAATTCTACGTTGATGACTTCTTTAGACAAGCCAGAGAGAATTGTTACAAAAGATCTTAAAGGTCTACTGAGGAAATAAAAGAGAAAAAATTAATTGACTACAAGCCTTAATTTGGTTGGATAGAGGATGTGAGTTTTGTTGATAGCAAAGACAACAAAGGCTGAAATTTAGATTATGTTAGGATTTCGTATTAAATATGAAGTACAAGTAAGATAACTATGTTATTCTATTTTTTAGATATGTTTTCCTAAACGTTTAGAGCTTGAACTTATAGAATTTTATTATTTTAGGATTTAAAGTTATTATGAACTTTTTTTTTTTACTAGAATAAGGGTTTTAAGAACTTTTCTATATATATATATGTGTGTGTGTGTGTGTGTACTCATCCCTTCAATAAGAACATGATGTCCTAAGTTTGCAATTAGAAGGTGTGATGTTTTATTCTAACAGTGATTCTTAGACTTTAGAAGTAATTCTTAGTTCTCGTTCCTACCCTACATTGTTTGTTTCCCTCACTACAGTTCGTCAATTCTAGCCTAAAGTTCTGGAAGCCGAAACCAACCCAAATCTAAGCCTTATTAAACCCTAAACGCTGTTCTAAAATTTTAGCAATCGAACCTTAAAAACTCGGCTATATTTATTCTGAAATTTAAGCATTCCAAGCTGAAATCTGGACTTGAAACTTACTATTCTAGCTGTTTAATGTAATTTATATTTTCTAATTTTGTGAACTTTAGCTACTGGTTAATGCTTTTTTCTATTTGTCCTACATTAGAATGTTACTAAGTCTGCTATGTTGATACAATTCTCAGCCCTTTTTTTTTTGGAGCTTGGTGATATCAACCTTAAAACATTTTTTTTGTTGTTGGTCTTTGGCCCATTATGTTCTGCAAGAGTATTTGTGATTTTCTTGTGATGAATCAAAAACTCATAAATGATTAATAAAATGGTGGTGTTTTTGTATTTGAAATCCCGTGTACATGCTTAGTTCTAAATATTTTGCCAAAAGATGAACTCTGGTCTTGCTGTATAGAACTTGTATTTCTATGTCAGATAGCTTCCTGACATTAGTGAGTCTGACTGTTTGCTTCTTACGGATAGGAAACGGCCAGCTAGGATCCTGATGAAGCTTTGTGTTGTCAAGGATAATCACAGTGAATTGACATTCAGTCATATTTTAATTTTGTTATTGGTTGTTATGCAGAGTTGAATATCTTGTTCTTGATGAATGTGATAAGCTGTTTGAGCTTGGCTTATTGAAGCAGATAGATTATGTCGTGAAAGCATGCTCCAACCCTTCAATAATTCGTTCGCTGTTTAGTGCTACTTTACCTGATTATGTTGAGGACCTTGCACGTAGGAGTATGCATGATGCTGTTCGAGTTATTATTGGAAGGAAGTAAGTTTGAATTATTTTTTGTCAAGTAATGTGATGTCATTTCCCTTGACAAGCATCATTTGGAATTCCAACAGGAATACTGCTTCTGAATCAATCAAGCAAAAATTGGTGTTCGCTGGCAGTGAAGAAGGAAAACTTCTTGCACTTCGACAAAGCTTTGTGGAGGTATGTTTTCCTTTTTCTTTTTTTTTGGTGACCTCTTGGAGAAAGTTTTATGGGGAGGATGCATTGTGAAAGATAATGGCATCTGGCTAGAAAATTTTTCTGTTGATATCATGACATATAGATGCCATAACAATGTTCTCTTTTATATGTCAGAAAATTTCATTCCATTGACCATTTCTTTTACGTCTTTATATGTGACAATAGAGTCTGAGTCCACCTGTCTTGATATTTGTTCAAAGCAAGGAAAGAGCAAAGGAACTCTTTGCGGAATTGAAATTTGATGATATCAGAGCTGATGTCATCCATTCTGATTTGTCACAAGCACAGGTAAGTTGGATCCTGGTACTGAAATTGTTTTGTTGGGAGACAGGATCAAGGAAGTTTCCATGCTTTCTGGTACAAGGTCTGAGATCTGGGGTCTATTTTTTTTTGCTTGAAATAACGAGTTCATTGCTGTGGTTATTAATGATGTACTTTGTTTGGATATAGAGGGAAGAAGCTGTGAACAATTTCAGATTTGGAAAAACGTGGGTTTTGATTGCCACTGATGTCATTGCCCGTGGTATGGATTTCAAAGGTGTCAATTCTGTTATTAACTATGACTTCCCAGATTCTGCTGCTGCATATATCCACAGGATTGGTATGTATCTCAAAGCTTATGATAGCTAACATTTTCTGCTATCATGCGAATTCATGTCAATAGTCTTCAGTAGGTGGTGGTTTATTTTTTTTCTTTCTGATTCGTCCCCTGGCATTTGTTACATGTACTAGCAAGTTGGTCTAACTTAAAAAGGCATCTATTCTTGTAGTTGTCCAGTTTTCAGGTTGTATCGCACTGAATGTGAGTTACCGTTAGTAATCCGGTTGCTTTTGAAAATGACTGTATGCAGGTCGATCTGGCAGAGCTGGCCGAGCGGGAGAAGCTGTCACCTTGTACACAGAAGATGATGTTCCATTTCTGCGCAACGTAGCCAATGTGATGTCAGCTTCGGGTTGTGATGTTCCATCTTGGATCATGTCTTTGCCTAAACAAAAGTGGAAAAAGCACCGGCCTCATAGAGAATCAATTTCATCCAAACCTAAAGACCAAGAAGAATGATAGGAAAATTGGAATGTCGTTCTGTCCAAATGCTTCACAATTTTGGGGACATCCTTGTTTGAATGATAAGAAAATTGGAATGTCATTCTGTCCAAATGCTTAACAATTTTGGGGACATCCTTGTCTGATTGGTTTGTAATTCAAAATGGATTACTGTTACTATGTGGACATAAAAGCCCATTAAAGCCATCCGTATGCATTTTCTTATGACATAATTAGTTAAAAATATTATAAGATAAAGTATATAAAAATATATTAAAAATTACGATAATATTATAATTATAAAATTCATATTATTTTTAGATATTATTCTTAAATTGTTTTTATAGTAAGATTTTATATAATATATTTAAACAAATTTATTAAGGAACTAGTTTATTGAGACAAGAATTTCATATGAAATTTCACTTGCATGTTTATTAAAATTTTCATTATAATTATTGTACCTATCATAGTTAAGAGTGGCTTGATTGACAGTTATTGGATATGTTACGAATTAAATAAAAGTAGTTGAATGATTATTGTAGGACTCAATACCCTAAAATAATTTGAGAATATTTTATTATTTTTATTAGTATTAATTTGACAAATCATTGGCTAAGATAAAAAAATATTTTAAAAATAGTTTTGAAATATGATTGGTATTGATTATCGTAAATATTAATTTCATATTTTATATGATGTAAGAATTGAATGATATAAAAATATTATATACGAAAATTTTTGTTAAAATTGGCATTTCTAATATTTGAGTAGTTATAATGATTCTTTAGTTGTAAATCTTAATGTATGAATATAAATTATTTAATTAGAAAATTAAAATATGAATTAAATATGTTAGTTTATCTTTCTAAAATATAATTTTAGATTTTAATTTATATCTATTACCTAAAAAGTCATACACAATTAACACTTAGAGACAGAAAAAAAATTAATCAAATTACAAATGATTGTATAGTTTAAGAGATTGCATGGTGAAATATAAAATATTTAATAAATAAAAACAAATATTAAATATTGACATTCTATTCTTAAATATTTATACGTTCTATAAGAGCTAGCAATCTTGACATACTACTCTTACACTACTCGTACTGTTATCTTAATATGAGTTTTTTTGGTAATTAATGTGGCCTAAGCACAAGGGGAAAAAAAAACTACAAATGAGTTACTCTAGATAGATAAATTTCAACTGAGCATGCTAACAATAAAGGAGAAAGTCCCTCAACAACCTTGTGAAACCAGTGAATTCCTAAAAGCAAGCTATAACTATAATTAGCTAAACAATCCGCAAAACGATTACCCTCTCGATAGACATGATGCACCCCCGCCTCCTAATTCCTAGAGATCAATTCCTTGATAACTGGAACCGCAGAATTGACTACTTGATTTTGCTCACTAGACATAGAGGATACCATCAAGCGGAATCTATAGAAATATTCACCCTAGAATAACCATGTAGCTAGGCGACATTCAACTCATAGTATACTGCCTATAACTCAGCCTGCCAAGACGTACATGATAGGTGTTTAATTGTTGATATTTTTAATCATTTAAACTTAGCAATTATTGACATAAAAATATTCAAGATACTCACTTTAATTTATACTCACTTTAATTTATATGTGAGTCAAAAGTATTACATTTGGGTTATTTGCTTAAGATCAATTTTAGTTGTTTTCACGAAGCAAGAGAAGAAAATTTTAAAGGAAAGCAATAGAAAAAAATCAGCCCAAAACGACAGTGCTAGATGAAGAAAACACAAGTAGACATCTGCATTTCTGCGTAAAAAGCAGACCACGAGGATAGGAGCCAAAATCCAGCGCACTACGTTTTGGATGTGCGTTATGCGTTTTGATAAAAACGCACAAGCAGAGACCTGTGGACAAGGATTTAAAAGGGAGTTGCAATGTTAATTGTCCAATCAAGCGTAGTGGAGCGCCACAGAGAGCACGCAACGTTTTACTTAAAAACGCAGAAGACATAGGCGGGCGTGAAACGTTTTAAAGGAATGGCAATGTTAATTCATCCAATCAGCCACAGGAATGCAAGTTGTGCGTTTTGAATAAAACGCACAGTAAAAGGAGAAAAAACACATAAGGCATAAGGAGAGGGTTGCGAAGGATTTAAAAGGAGTAAAAAGTTTATTTGTCGATTAACAATGCCGGCAGCGATACGCAACAGAAGAAGGCACAGTGGAGAGGGGGTTTGTGCGTGAATAGTTGAGAATAATAACGCTCCCTCCCATCCATTTGTCCAATTAGCTACAAGAATCAGAAATAAACAATCAACAATGGAGATTAAGCTTGCGACGGTGAGGAGAAATCAAAAGGAATTTTCAATTAGGGATTAAAATGGGGCTGAAGTATTTCTTCAAAAAAGACCTATGAAGAGCTAGACGACGGTTTGGAGGAACATCGACACCGACGATCCAGGTTAAATATTTTTTAATTATTTTGTTGTTTCTTTCTCTCATTAGAAATTGATTGTATTATCCTATATTAATTGATTTGGGTATTGTGTATGGATAATCGAATTTTCGTTATTATTCGATTATTTGTGTATGAACTTATTATGTATTGTGAGATGATGATTTTAATGCGTTCATTGAATTGTTTAATTGCAAATTTATTGCTAGAATTTTGATATAATTCGTAATTGTTATGTTGAAATTCGTGTGTAGCGACTAATGATTCGTAATCATTAGGGATAACATAACCTAGGTTAAATGACGCATCGTATATTGTTGTTGCCTTGATTAATCAGTTTTCGTAATTCGTAATGCGACTGCCTAATTAAATCTAGACATTGTATCCTAGGTTATTCAGTAGTTAGGTTTAATTAACGATCGTATCTTGATTAAACAAAACTTAAGGAAAAATTTGGGTAATTATTAACCCACGATTAAGAATTGCTATGAGAGGTTAAAGAAAAACAAATTAATAAAATATGCTTAGTCAAGGTGTAGGCCGAGATTAAACCAAAAAATCGGGTCCCTACCGAATTCCCCACATTTATCATTTTTTTGCATGTTTTCTTTAATTTGTTTTTATTAGTTAGTTTTATTTTATTTTCTTATTTGAAAAATCCAAAACCTCCCATTAAGTGTAAACACCGGTTAATTTCATTTCATAAACTTCACACACACTCTCTGTGAGATCGACCTAAACTTACCACTGTTATAGTAGTAATCTAGTTATTTTATTTTGACTAGCGTAACAACGCGCGGTCAACTTTTGACGTTGTTGCTAGGGAGTGCGGTATTTTAGTTTTTGTTTGTGATTTAAGTGGTGTTTCATATATATTTGTTTGTAATTGATTTCTTTCCTATTATTTTATGATCTGTTCATTTTTTTGTTTCATGTTTAAAAAAAATATGGATGGAAGTAATTTATTTTACAACTCATATTCTCAATCCTATAACAATATTTGGACTGATCAACCTAACTTTTGTTATGGATGGAATAATCAGCATAATTACTTCAATGATAGTTTGCAGGACGCACAACAATTCTCGTATAGACTAGAAGCTTCCTATCACAACGCCAGTCCATCTCTGGAAGAATTGATGTTGCAATTGGAGGATAATACTTTACAATTCCATAAGGATGGAGGGCAATTTCTAGAAACTACTTGGTCCCAAGAACCGGAAAGCCAACTTGGTTCAGGTACATCTTTAGAAGAAATTGTTAACAAACTTGTTGCTAATCAACAGCTTATGTAGCAAGAATTCCGACAAAACCAACAAAGGATGGAACACCAATTGGGTCAGATAGCAGCAAGCCTCGATCGGCTAGAAGCACAAAGAGAAGAGGAGCAGTCGTATCAACCCGAGGTGTACTCAATTGAAGTCTGCGCGGAAACTTTACAAAGTGATGAGGAGCTTGGGAATTTTGAGGTCAACCCTCAACGAATTGTTTGTGTCGAAGAAGTTGAGAAGGAGCTCGAAGCTGAAAAGGACACATCTTTTAGCTCGGAGGTAAGTATTGAGTCCATAATTATTTTTGAAACTAACTCTTTACCTTTACATTACAGATTAGAGGAATTGAATGATGAAGAAAAAGGTGAAGAGATGTTCGAAATATTTTCAAAGTGTATGGATTCAGTCAAAATTGAGAAGCTAAGGATAGGGAAAATGCTGAAGGAAGATGACGATCAACTAAGGCCCTATTCGGAACTACCTCACGTGGAAGAGCCGCATGTAATTTTTGAAGATCACAATTTTGTCACGTGAGGAAAAAAAAGAGTCGAGCCAGCGACCCAAAACAAAGACACTTCTTGGGAGGCAACCCAAGGGAAGTAAATTTCTTTTCCTTTACATTTCCGCATTACTTTTCCTTATGCATGTGTGTTTTTGAATTTGTTTGTTTTAATTGTTTTTAAGTTTTTAATCAAAATGAGAGAAAGAATAAAACAAACGAAATGAACATTTTCTCATTTTCTATTGCTTCTAGGATTATATAATCATGATTAAAGTATGGTTTGACTGGATAATTTCATAGCAACTTTAACATGTACTTTTTCTCTTGTGATTGGTTGATATACATTATCTTTGAAAGAGTAGTGACTAATGGTAGACAAAGCCGATGAGAATTTGAGCCATATTTGACTAACACATTTATATCAGTCTCATTGCTTTTTGATGATGTGTGACCTTCATGACATGTACATCCTGATTTTGCGTTGAATTTCTATTCGAAACCACATTTTTATCACATGCATTAACATGGATATGATTAGGCATTCTTTGTTTTTTTATAAGCAACATTAGCCAAATGACCTACCCTATTGTCATGATTTTTCCCTTGGTAAACCCCTTTTGAGCTTTAACCTTTCTTTTTGTATAAACCACATCTTACGCTTTTAAACTTAACCAAATGTCCTACCCAAGTCATAAAGCTAGTGGAACATTTGTGATTATTGAGTTTGTGGATATACAAAATTCTAAGTGTGGGGGTGTATACATGTGAGGGTTGGTTATAATTTTGGGAAGTTATTTCATGTCTTATGATTCAAATTCTCATGTTAATGTAATTTTTTAATTTTTAGAAAAAAGGGAAAAAAAGAAGGAAAAATAAGAAAAAGAAAGAAAAAGAAAAGAAAATGGAAAAGAAAGAGAAAAAGGGAAAAAAGGAAAAGGAAAAAAAAAAGAAAAAAAATTGTTTACAAAAAAAATTTATCAAGGAAGAATTGCATATGTGTTTAAAAGTTGTTTATGATTTATGCATCTTCCTAAAGTTGTAATGGTTGAGTTATTTGAGTGTGTTGAATATGAGGTGGAGGTTGATTTGGAAGGTTTTCACTATTGTGATTTCATTGATATACAGTTATATGAGTGATTCCTTCGGATTGGATATGCTTCATGTGGTTAGTGTGTGAGAGTTGAATGTGATTGTGAAATGTAATTTTTGCATTTGTCATAGCTGACGGTACCCAGTTTTTGATGAGTGTTACTTTTGTTTCACTAGCTTTGATGACTTTCATGCTACTTGACCCAAAAATACCTCACCTTACCCTTTCCTACATTACAACCTTGGAAAAGTCCTTTGATTCATGATTTTGCATGTGAACATTAGTGGTGGAGAAATGAAATGATATGCAAAGTTTTGGATTGTCATGATTATGAATGGTATTGAGTGTACCCGTAGATATGTTTTAGTTAAATACATTTCCGAGTCTACCATTAGATTGCTCAGTTTTTGAAGATATTGAATGTTGATTAATCATGAGCAAAAGCTTTGGATGTTGAGTTTTTGCTTAAGTTTTTGAAAGTCATTCATTTTTACTTATGGCTATCTATTCTTAAGAAATATGGAAAATGAGTTAACGCTTTGGTTTGTAATGTTTGATTTTGACGATTTTCCCGAGGACGATCAAAGACCAAGTGTGAGAATATTTGATAGGATTGAATTTTTATATATTTTTCTATGCATTTACTTATGATTTCAATCCTATTTTTATGATTGCATGCTCAATTTGTGTACAATTTTTGTTGACTGCTAGGTTGGATTTATTGATAAAATCTTGAGGCTAAAACAGGAAAATTTTCTAAAGAAAAATTAGAGCATGGTTATTTATTTAGATAAATGCAAAAACAAATGTAAAAAAAATTGCGTTGTGCGTTAACGCACAAGAGAGGAGCATCAGGTTTAAAGAGACAAAGTGTTTTTCTTTCGAACGGCCAGACATTGACGCAGAGGAGAAGCAATATAATCAAGAATGGGTCCAATTTCAAATAAATGCCATTAGTGTTGTTCACAACAATCTTTTGATGCGGGACCCACAGGAGAGAGGTGTTTGACTAAGTTTAACTCTTACGCTGGACAGCAAAATATCAAGGAAGGATTTCACGCACAACCAGCGTGAGAAATGCGGCAAGAGGTGTGAAATTCCAAAGCAAATTTAGCTACAGAGGAGAGCAACACGTGGAGGAAGGCACACGTTAAAGGCTATTTTAAATCAAGCCACTGGACAGCAATTGGAGAGTCAGCAGAGGACGCATGCGTGAATACAGTGGAGGGTTTTTAAAAAAATTGCAACAGTAAATGAGCAGCTAACGTGGCGTCACAGTGAGGGATTGTGCAGCGAAGTCCAAGCCAATACATTATGGTCCCATTTAATCCATCCACGCACAAGAGGAATGGCCAAATTGAAGAGCACGCAAAGCATGGGACGCAACTGTGCGTTTTATCAGATGGGATTTTTAACATTGCCTTAAATTTTAAAATCACTGTCACGCATGCCACATGAACGGACAGGATTCTTGAGGAGCTTGAGGTGGCAGCTGGAGTAGACACGCATGGAGAGAGACGTTAATCAACAGTCAAGTGAAAAAGAAAGGCTAGATTAAAGGAGCAAAGCAATGGAAAAGTCCAAATAGCGTGGGACCAGCAACTTTATGTCAATCAACAACAAAGAAGAGGAATTTCAAGATAGCTGGAGGCAAATCGCGTGGAAACAAAAGAGGGAGTGCGGCAACAATTGTCCTGGCGTTGTGCAATGAACAGCGTGAGAAAATTACGCAGACTGGAGAACAAGCGTTGGCCGCTAGAACATCAGAGTCACGCATGGAAAATGAAGAAACATCAACGCACATACACAAGAGGGCAGCAAGAGTGGTGCGGCGGCGCAGACCTAGGAAGAAGCCAAGAAGATATGGAACAGGGACGCACGCATAAGCTAGAGAGGGAACTCAGTTTCAAGGAAATAAAAAGCAGCAGCAAGAAAAAGAGGAGGAGGTTTTTTTTCAGAGGGTCGAAGGAGAAGAGTTACCAGTGGATTCGAACAGTACCGGAGACACAGAAACAAAGCTTAGAGTCCGGAAGAACTTGGAGCTTTCTCTTTGTTTTTCCTGCTACTTTCTCTTCTTACTCTTCTTCTAATGTTGAGCTTCTTTATTTGTATGATGTTTGTTGAAATGTTCAGGAACTAAACCTCACTTAGGGTGAGGGATGTAGCCTATTAGAAGAGAACTTTGTATGATATGGATGATTGAATGTTTTTAATGAGAATTTCTGGGCTTTGTTCATCTTTCTTGAACTTTATTATTGTTTCTATGCTTGATCTCCATAGATGCATTCTTAGGAATCATTGGGTGTGCTGAAGAGTGAACCATGATTCATGCTTAGGAAGTTGAACATCTTGGGTTTAGAGTTAGAGATAACCTAAGCTAGGGTGAGAACTTGAAATGGCTTGTGTTTAATGGATTTGGTTAGAAAGATATCACATTGAGGAATGGGTGTTTCTAGTTGAATACTCCTTTATACCTTGAGGAAGGATATGGGTATGATAATGCCATTGTTCTCTTAGCCTACATTCAATCACATTCATATTGTGCAAATCGATCTTTTTAAATGGTGAACCCCCTATCCCTAATTCTAAATCATTAAGTAAATCTTTTCCTGATTGCTTTGTTATTCATTACAATTTAATTGTTCAACCAACTCCAATCATTTTTTACACTTTTCTGTCATTAGCATACAATTAATTAGATTAAACTTGACTAGTGAACGAATTGGTCCTTGAGGGAGACGACTTTAGAATATTTGCTGTGTGGATACTAGGACGATTCTGTGCGCTTGCAGAAATAATTGATCAAGTTGGTTGCTTGGGGACAAGCAATAACTCAAGTGTGGGGAAATTTGATAAGTCAAATTATGTAGATGATCTTGGAATGATTTGGATTTAATTTAACTTATTTCTGCTTGGAATTGAAGTTTTATTAAGTTAATTCGTTCACATTCCGAGTTTATTACTTGATAGGTACAAATGCGTGATTTTGGGAAAAAAGGGGCATAACTTCCCTTGGAGATGCCAGACCAAAGCCAATTAAGTACGAGTGCAAGGAGAATTCCGAGCTCTGCAACTTCCAAGAAGACTCCGAGAAGAAATTATGGCATTTGGCAGGTCAAAGGCATAAAAGTGAAGAAATAGACCATGTCCGTTTAACGGACATCAGATGACAAGAGAACCCCCAAGACCCGAGAAGGTCCGTTAAACGGACACGTATGTCCGTTTAACGGACATGGTGCGGCAATCACAACTTCCAAACCCGAGAAGGTCTGTTAAACTGACATGCATGTCCGTTTAACAGACATGGGCGGCCAACAGTCCCCTATTTCGAAAAGTTAGGTTTTTTGGGGTGTGTGAACTATAAATACCAACTATTTAAGACCTAAAGAGGAGGCTGAACGGAGGTAACAACACTACTACAGTGAGAGGCATAACTAAGAGGGAGATAGGGAATTTTGGGGATTTCCCCAAGGATTTGGAGCTTTTATTTGTGTTTCTCTGCTACTTTCTCTCTCTACTTCTTCTAATGTTAAGCCTCTTTATGTGTATGATGTTTGTTGAAATGTTCAGGAACTAAACCTCACTTAGGGTGAGGGATGTAGCCTATTAGAAGTGAGCTTTGTATGATATGGATGATTGAATGTG
>JANVCL010000008.1:33898547-33914103 GCA_026546855.1 Erythroxylum incrassatum
AGTTCATACATTTCTAAGATTATTATTATTTGATTGTCACCAAAATTAATAGAAGTGAAGTCTTCTTGACTTAACACTTAGTACCTTTGAAATTAGGCTCTAAACCTCTAGAAATTGCCTCATGAAACCTTTCCATCTAGATGAGGAAATTATTAAATCTGAATGGGGATTTTCTATAAGCTTTATAAAACAATCTTCCACTCTGACAAAGGAGTGGTTTGAGAAGAGGAGATTTATGAAAATACACTTACTCTTAGAAAATTTATAAAACAATCCTTCCATTATAAGTTGAGTAAGGCCCTATCAATTTTTCCCCTGATGGACTAGATTGAATCCTGCTTTTTGCTTTTATGTGAAATTATGTTCCTTCAAATTTTGGCTCAACTAACTTTATATATTCCATATAATCCATGAAATTAAAGTTATAATTCTTTATATTGTAGTTCCCACTAGTTTAAGATCTATACAAGGTTGAATTAAAGTCTCCACATGCCATCCAAGGGCCAGTCCAAGCATTGTTTTTTACTCCTTAGATTGTTCCAGATCTCCTGTCTCTGGAAAATAGTATTAAACCCGTACACAAAGGAGATGTGAAAAAGAAACATCCTGCATTAAGAATTAGATTTTTTATTCATCTGCTCATAGATTATCTGGCTTGATCAGATCAAAATTATGGCACACTATGATTCTACCTAGTTCATAATATTAGTTGTTTAATATTACCTTCCATTAAGGTCCCAATTTATTGAGTTTAAACATATACTTCGATATAATCTTGGTTTCCCTTAAAACAAAATCCTCTAAAGCATTATACTTCATTAGGTAGTTAAGTCCAAAAACATTCTATGTAATTATATTCATTTAGATACAGATTTACCTTTGGAGTTATTCCTATTGCTCCTCTAGATCTTACCCCTCTGTAACTTTTGGAATTGCTCTTCTTTGTTTTCGTCAATATCACCCATAACCAAAGACGAGGCACTAGTTTGCATTGGATCCTCAATATTATCAGAATTAATAAATTTTTCTTTATCTTCCATATTAAGTAGAGGAGTATTCTTTCTCAATCATGCTATCTCATAAGTTTCTATATATGTGTTTTTTTATCTATTTCATTAAGAGATGAGAGATATAAATCCCTTACTTTCTTCCTCTTAATGACCTAACAGCTGCATGTAGTCACCCTTGATGAACCTTCTACCCATAGGTCACCATTCTTTACCTTAAGTATTCAAGGAAGGTTTTCATTAGTAAGAAACCTTAACCATGTCTTTAATTAGAGTGTCGTTTTGCCCCAATCTGATTATGGAGATGTTATTGGCCAAATCCTTAGTGATATCCACACTAATGCATATCTAAGTATAGCCAATTCTCTTTCTCTTAGTTGTGTTTTCATCCATGCATAAGGGGTTTCTAAGAAAATTGGATAGGATACTTAAGCGCTAATTAGTCCAATACTCTAAAGGCACATTAACGCTTTTAATTTTAGATCTATCCAATAAGAAGCTAGGGTGTTAGGCATGAATAAAGAGGGGATATTGGTATACATGCCAAGGTCCTTCTTCTACCACTTTATTAGATTCAGCTTGCGAGTTGAAAATGAAAAACAAAGATTTTCTTCAATTAATCATAATTAATAAAGGCCTTTTTTTCCACTAAGAAATTTGATAGTTGTAAATTGTATGATGTTTTAGTAGGAATTTTACTATGTTTTTAGTGGTTAATTAATTGATTAATGTATGTTTAGGTTTAGAATTGTGTTAATTGGGTAGATATTTGTGTTTTGACTGTTATATAGATTAAAGCATGCTATTGAGCTTTAATTTCGAGTATTTGAGGTGCTTTGATGTATTTGTTAGTGTTTGAAATCAGATATCAAAGAATAGAGGAGATTCAAAGGAAGGCAGGATGAAGACCTAGGGCCACAATCGTGATAAAACCTTTTGGCTAAGCCACAATCATGATAAAAAACTCTTTCATCAGGTCACAATTGTGGCCTAGGGGGCCACAGTTGTGACTTGGGTGATAGCAGATGCTAACCGACTTCTAAACATAACTTTTCGAGGGGTATTTCGAACTTTTTGGGCCCAGGTAAAACCTAATTTTTATCCTAATTAGAAAAGACTATAAAAGGGGGAGAAGAATATAATTTTCGAGTGCCTTTATTTTCTACATTGAGAAAGATCTAAGGAAGGAGAAGAAGAGGAGAGAGGAGGAGAAAGGAAGAGGGAAGAAGAAGCATTGTTGTTGCTACTATCTTCCCGATCCATCTTGACCCCTCCAAGTGAAATTTTCATTTCATCTTTGTTATTCTTTATTTTAAATGTATGAGATGGATTTGATAGTGATGGTTTTGGTTTTGATGATGATGTTTTAAACTTCTTTAGGGATTTGTTCTTGAATCAATGTTAATGTTATTTTTTTAATGTTAATACATTGGATATTATGATTATTTGTTGTATTTGCATGCTTAGGTAACAAATTGAGAGAGTGAACCGATAACAAAACGATTAGATTGGACAATGAGAGTTAAACAATCTAATAAATTATGCAAATAATCAAATCATAATTTTTAAGAAGAGAGATCTCATGTGAGTGTCTGATAGTCTATTAGAGGGCTTAAGATCAAATTATATGCATGAGTTTTTTGTTAATAGAGAGACTGCAAATTCCATAATTCAACTATGGGTTAATGATTGTAACTCGAGAGAGAGTAATCCACCCTTACCATATTAACTCAAAAGCAATCATGTTAGCATTTGATGATAGGATAAATCCCCCTTATCATAATTAACTAATCTTCCTTGTGTGATTTTTGATTGTTCATTGGTGATGCTTAATTTTTATTTATTTGTGTTAATTTTACAATTTCATTTTTTACCAATCCATTTTTTGTTCTTTACTTTTCTATTTAGTTTTCCTTTTCATTTTAGTTATCCTTTAGGCCTTAGAAAACTTAGAATTCAATTAGTTCACTAACTCCTCGAGGGATCGACACCTTATATACTACACTTACGACCCATGCACTTACAGTATATTGAGGAATAAGAAATTCTAAAACTTGCCCACTCGATCAAGTTTTTGGCGTCGTTGTCGAGGAGTTACTAAGATTAGTTTAATTCTTTTAGTTTAAAAAATTTTCACCTTTCTTATGTCCGTGCAATTGCATGAATGTAAGAGTCACTTGGAGTTTAAGCAAGATTGCCAATACTCTAACACCTGACATCACCCAATTGGAAGGAGGATTTCGAAGAGGATGATGCCAAGAAGAAGAAATTAAAGAAAAAATAATGGAAGAATACAATCAAAGAGACTAGTAGCGAACTTTGATGGATTTCATGAGACTAAGATTTAATGTTGTAGACCAATGCACCATATGAGGGCCCAAATTATACCCTAGTTGAAATGTTACATGTTTATGAAAGTACATGTGTGTTAGTTTGAGCTATGATTTGAATGTGAATTGCATATGTCTAGAATTTTGGTCTAATGGATTATACTTAGTGATTTGGAATTAATAGACATAATTAGAGAATTGTGGTATTAAAATGTACAAATGGACTAGGAAAATTGTCAAGTGACAAGTCAAGTTGGTATATGGAAAATTAGAAAGACTAAACCTATGAGTTGGTGACATTTGGCATGGCTAATGCATTGACATTTGGCAGCATTGGTTAAGTGACAAGTGACCAAATTGAGTTGTGGCATTTGGCAGAATGATAAGAAGACAAGTGGCTCACTCCTATGTTTTCCATGTAGGTCACCCTATGGAAGGACACGTGTCCCTTCAAAGATATGACACCTTGCAAAGCAAGAGCTGAATAATTCTAGCTCATTCGGTGTTTCTGCTGCCTTCTCACTACTCTCACCACCAAAACCTCTCACTCCCTCTTAACTTCTGGAATTTTTATTGATTTTGGATCATCTTCATTTGGAATCTTTGTAAGTTACTGCATGATTGAGCCCAAGTTTATCATATAAATTGGCGACACTTTTAGGTTTTTAATATACTTTTTGACTCTTAATTCTTGATTTTGTGTTCAAATTAGTCCTTGAGTTTGTGCTTATATGTGCTTATATTTTATGCAATTTGATGGTAAAAATTGTTACAAATTGACATTAATTGCATCATAAATTTTTCTAAAGACAATTGATACTACAAATTGCTATTTTTGATTGTAGGGGCCTCAAGGAAAAGGGAGTCAATGGATTGAAATGGAGTCAATATGAGGACGTGAGCTACAGGATGTTCATCGCGGCAAACCAGACCTGCCGCCGCGGCAAAACATGAAGGAAAAGCTCGCCACAACGAAGAATTCTCTCACTGTTCGACCCGACCCGCATCCATCTCATAAGAAAACCTACCAAATTAGGTTATAAGATCAGTCAACAAGCAGAGACATTTGATATACACCTTAGCTGACACACTCACCGACACTTATTTTTCCTCTCGCTCTCGACCTTCATCCATCGACTCCGTCCACCTTCCATTGTCAACTTCATCGTCTTCCATTGCTGCTGCCATGGGTGCCATCGGATTCCTTATGGTCGTGAGGATATCCGAAGTTATGCTCAACTAAATCACCATTTCCTCTTGAAGATATAGTGATGACTTGAGTTCGAAGGGCTTTAACGGGGAGTTATTTTACATTGTCACATTTGACTACATTGTTATGAACTTTTGAGTTAGGGTTTATTGCCTTGTAGTTAGATTTACTTGATTAAATTTTAATCATGTGTTGAATAATGTTTTGTGTTATGGATTTGTTTATGTAGAACTTGGATGCTTAATATATGAAGTTTCATATATGTCTTTATGGTGATTGTGTTAACTCTCTTTTATCTGCCTAGTTGTGTTTGAAATTGAGATTAAGCTTGATCCATATTGACCTTTTGCATTAACTCATCCATTAACACAAACTAAGATGCATTTAACAAGGTTTTGATAAATGGAGTTTATTGATTAAAACCTTGGACTTAAAGAGTTCTTCAAGGTTCATCATTCGGAAACTTAGTGGTTTTTGCTCCCAAAAAGAATTGTTTTGAACTATGATAGCCAAAGCATGTTTTCAAGAGGATTTTATCAATTTGATCATTATTTGAGTTTTAATTTTGTTTCCCAAAAATCCAAAAGAATACTTTTACATACTTTTCCTTTAATTATTCAATTTAGTTAAGTTTTTACTAATGATCTAACCCCCCCTTAATAATCTTAGTTTGCATTTTTGACAATTAGGCTAGCTTAGATCATTTGCGCTAGGTTCCGATTAAGTGAGAGTCCGAGGTTGCATCATATATTGCAATCCTTGGAATTAAATTTTTTGATTCGGTTTCCAAGGGATTAATCTAAAGATCAAACGAGAGTCGATCAAAATGGCATCGTTGTCAGGGAACCAAGCAATTGGTTTTCTTTAGGTTAGTCGTTGTCATTTTCAACTATCGTTGATAATAGGAACCTTTTCTTAAACATTTCATTTTCGATAGTTTAATTTTCACACTTGTCAATAGTATAGGTTTTTAATTTCTCTTTACATAGAGTACATTTTGAAAACCCAAAAGAGCATACTTTCATACTTTCATTTTCCATACTTAGCATTTTTCCATACATACATATCTACATACATATTTTTACACTCCATACACTCGTATCCTTGAAATTTCACCATTTATTTGATTTTGTGTGCTTGTGAGTCAATTTTGTTACAATTCCTTTTCTTTGAATTTGTTTCTTTGCATGCCCTGTAGAACTAGGCTTGTTCCTTTCCAACCCGAAATTGAGAGACGCTTAAGGAAGCTTAGGAAAGGAGGAAAGAACAAAAGAGAAGTAGGGTAGTTGAAGAAGAGTAATTAGGCTAGCCAACTAGTGGAAATGAGTCGAGAGAGAGAGAGTGATCATGGCTGAGAACCCCGTTTTCCTACAAAATCCCAACTTTCATGGAAACCAACCTAGAAATGGAGATAATGGAGGAAATGGTGAGCATGAGAGAGTAGGAGAGAATAATGGGAATCAAAGACGTAGAACTATTAGGGAAGCGACAACTTCTGATGTGAATTTGATCCATTTACTGCTGCTTGCCCTAATTTTGATGTTAATTTTGAAGTGAAAGGATTATTGATTAATTCTTTTCCTAAATTTCATGGCTTGGCAGGAGAGGACCCTTATATGCATCTACAATCCCTGTCTATGATCTGTCAGAGTATGAAACTAGTGGGAGCTTCACTCGATCAAGTTCTATGGAAAGTTTTTCATTTTTCCCTAGAAGGAAATGCGCGGGAGTAGTACATGAGTCTCCCGAGGAATGTGACAAATGCTTACCACAACTGGGCCAATTTGAGGAAATCCTTCTTAGAGAAATATTTTTCAGCCGCCAGAACTTCATCAATGAGGAAGGAGATTTATTCAGCTTGCTAAGATTATAATGAATCTCTTTACAATTATTGGAGTTGCTTCCAAGATCTTCTATCATGATGCCCCTATCATCAAATTCTTGATGAGGAGTTAGTAAAATATTTTTATGTTGGGTTGAAAAGTCAAGAAAAAAGTATGTTGGATGCGGCATTGGGAGGTTTTTTGATTGATCTCACGGCTTCGAAAGCATGAGATTTGATAAGGAAGATGACACTAAATCATCGACGGTATAGTGTGAGGGATACCAGGGGAGTACACGAGTTAGGAGCTTCAATAGCTTAAGCTAAGAGAATGGAGAGTTTGGAGTCTAAGGTTGACCCGTTGGAAAATAGGATCACTTCGCAATTATCTTTCATCACTGCCGAATTGAAGAATCTGAATGTGCAGTGCCCATCATCATCTATGGATCTTACCGCACCCATTTGTGATACTTGTGGGTTGGTAATGCACATATCCAATGTTTGTCTAGGTCGGTATGAAGAGGTGTCCACAGTATACCCAGGACGAACAAACCAGAAATGGGACCCTTACTCCAACACTTACAATAAGGGTTGGAAGGCTAATCCTAGATTTAGTTGGAAAATGAAGAGGGTAGGTGGAAAAACAAGCGAGGTTTAATAATCAAGAAGAAGAAGCATGTGATGAGGAAGTTGGGAGTGAGGAAGCGCATCTACAGGAGGAGAAAATCAAGAAATCTGAAAGTGTCAAGGAAGAATCATTATTGAAAGAAAAGAAGTTTGCCTCGAAGAACAAGGGAGATACTTCAAAGAGTTCCAAGGAAACAGCTAAGTGGAGAATCAAGTAAGCAAGACGGCTAAGGTATAGAGATAAATCTTTAAGACCTTCCTTTTCCTAATTCATATTTAATGAGTAAGCATATGACTGAAATTAAGCATGAAAAGGATATAATTGATCCTTTTGGAAAAGTAGAACTTAACGTTCCCTTGCTTGATTTAGTGAAAAGAGTTCTAGCCTATGTTAAATATCTTAAGGACTTGTGTACGAACAAGAGAAAGTTTAGGCCTAATGAGAGAGTCCAAGTGAGCTCGAATGTATCAGCCTTGTTTAAACCTCAAATACCTGTCAAGTGTCAAGACCCTAGATCTTTCACCATTCCATATACTATTAGGAAGGTTACTATAGGAAGAGCTTTATTGGATCTAGGGGCAGCAATTAATGTGATGCCTAAGTATATCTTTGAATCCTTAGGAGTAAAGAGTATAAAGCCCACATCTGTTGTGTTACAATTAGCTGATAGATCATTTAGGCATCCAGTGGGAATTATCAAAGACATCTTGTTCCAGGTAAAGGGTTTAGTTTTTTCTGCTGATTTTTATATGCTTGATATGTCTTCTGAAGTTATGCAGGATACGTCCTTAATTCTCGAGCAACCTTTCTTAAGGACGGCTAATACCATAATCAGCATAAAGGAAGGTAAGACCACCATAGAGGTAGAAAATCAACAGGTAAGCTTCAATATGTATAAAGCTATGAAACACCCCCATGAGGACTATTCACTCCTAGTAGTTAATATGCTTGATATGGTTGTTGATGATGCACGTATTGAATTTGAACGAGCAATGAATCCCTTAACTGATGATTCCTTGGAGAGAGTTTTTGTTGCTGATGTTTCAGGTGGAATACGGAGTGTGGACGTTGGCATGGAGCTAGAAGGAAGTCAATTTGCCTCGCCAAAGCACGGGTATGAGCCAAATGTCCCTCAGGAGCTAAAAGACCCACCTTAAGCACCAGATTGTTTATTTACTTTCACTTACAATGTATTTGTGCATACTGATTAAAGATGGAATTATATTGTCAACCATGAGTATTTTGACTAAGTGTGGGGGAGAAACTTGATCAGTAGGATTAGATTTAGCTTCAGTTGGAATTAGGTTTAGTTGTTTCAATAATTCTTTCCCCATTGAATTCTGAATTTTAGTGGCTGCATGACACATCTTCAATGATGGAAGAAATTGTTGCAGATAGTACATGACATTATGTTTTGTATTGGTAGACTTTCATATGCTGAGCTCCGTTAGAATTTGTCATTTGTTTAACTTTTTTTTTCTTGTGCTTCGGGCAATTTTCGTCGTGGCATGGCAGATTTCGCTGTGGAGAAAATTAATCTCTTCATCGTAGCGTGCTTAAATTATTTTGCTGCGGTGAAAAGTCAGATGCAGCTCTTGCCGTGGCAAACGACCTCTGTGTGTGAAATTTCCACGTGAAATTTCACTTTTTCCCTGTATGTTCTTTTGAACTTTCTTCTGCCCTCTGTCCTTTTCGTCATTTCCACCCTCCATCCTTCTAAACCCACCGACTCCTTCTTCCTCCTCTCTCACTTTCATCTTTCTCATTTCAACTTCGTCGCGGCTAATCCAAGTTTCCTAGCGGCATTCCCTTTTGTGTTCGTCTTCCTTCTGTTAGTTCATATGTGTCGTTGTTGTTCGTTTCTTCCTCACCTTTCTTCGTAAGTTTTCTCTCCTTCATTTCGTCTTCATTCGTTTCTGTTTCTAGAGATTAGGGATAGTTCACCGCGGCGAAGAAGCTTTTTTCGCCGCAGCATGGAAACCTGATATTCTTCACCGCGACAAGGAAAGCTTTTCGCCACGGCAACAGACCCATTTCGCTGCGATGAGCTGACAAATTTTGTTGTTTTAAGTAAATTAGTTTAATCCTTGTGTTTATCTTTCCTACAGGAAATGCCTCGATCCAAAAACGTTTCTCGTCGCTCTCTCACTTCCTCCTCCAACTTCTCCCTATCCTCCAGCTCGTCCCAACCTTCCCAACTATCCCAATCTTCCTAACCATCCCAATCTTCCCATCCGTCCTAAGATTTTGCTCATTCCCCTTGTTCCACTGACCCCGAATATGTTGCCCTAGCTGAGAAAATTGATGCTAGGCCATTTATTAGGGAATGCCCTTTTCCTTTGACTCCTCACACTAATCCTTTTGTCTGCCAACTTATCAACTCCCAACTCGCAGGATTAGTTCAACCTAGAGACTAGGGCAACGATAAATTTTTTCGTCATTTCTATACTTATGCCTGCCTTCACAATACCTTGGAAATTAATTTTCGAGGTGTCACTATTCCTACAGCCTTCACCACCACTAACATCCGAACACATTTTAACCTCCCTCCTATCTTACACTGCCACTTCGAGCAATTAATTCATGATTACCCCTAAACAATGTCCTTTATACCCTCTACCCTAAGGGTGCCGAATGGTATCAGCCCAGAATCTATCAACGCTATCTTAAGCATTCTGATTTCTGTCCTGAAGCTCATCCTTGACTACATTTAGTTAGCAACAACATCCTTCCTACCACCCACTTAGTGTATGTCACCAAACAACAAGCTCTTTATTTGTATCTTCTTATAAATGGTCGAACAGTTGACATAGCTCATGCCATAGCCACCACCCTTCATGATTCAATCATTACCGCCAAACTCGCCAACTCTATAATTTTCCCCCATCTCATCACCGACCTATTTCGCACTCATAGCGTCCTAGAATTCATTAACGACAGCTATTTCGACCCGACCCCTTTATTTCATTATGTATGCCTCAAACAACCACGCCTTCAGCCCCCTCCTCAATCTCCTCCACCCCCACCCCTACCCATTCCACCTCTATTCTGGATGTTGTTGCAACCCATACCGAGGCCTTGCCTCGTGAGGACAATCCACCCACTCCGGCCCCTCCTGAGTTAGTTACTCTCCAGGCGCTCGCCTATAGGGTGGATGCTCTTCAGAACACTCTTCTACAAGTGGTAGCCTGCCAAGAGCAAGATTGACGGTATCGCCATCGGACGGATGCTCTAATTGCCACGCATCTGCATTTCCTGCTTCCTTTTGAGGATGATGATTCCCTTGGCTGTGAAGGCACTTCTGGGGTTGCTCCTTCCAACGCTGCAAATGACCAGTCATAGGCTTGTTTGGGTGTTTATTTCTGTATTTTCTTTTTTTGTCTTTTTGTTTTCGTCCATTCGTCAGATGCTCAGTTCATTATTTGTAATGTTACACCTTTTGCACTCAATGATATATATAATTATCTTTGTCCTTAACTTTGTTATTATGGTGCTCTCTTTCTTTCTGTTAATTGTTCTGTTTCATTGAGGACAATGTTATGTTTAAGTGTAGGGGAGTTTTCTCCATTTTGTTATTCTTGTTTGTGCTCCATTTTGGCCATTCACATGTTTGTGTTAGTTAATGAGGTATACTGCCAAAACTTTTTAAACTTGGTGATTGTGAAATTGATTTTCTGTTGTTTTTCGCCGCGGCGAACTACTTCTTCGTCGTGACAATGTTTGTGAGCTGACATTTCGCCGCGACACCAAACCTTTGCAGAAAACAATTTCGTTTTAAAATTTTGCCTCAATTCAACAATTCTCCCTCATCCGACTCTTATCACTCATGTTTCTCAAAGAATTTATAAGTTTCAAAGTGATTCTTGAGTTTTTGAAAATACCTACCATTCTTTACATGATAGTCGTCTTTGGCTAATTTTACTTTCAATGTTTTCAACACAAAGTAAGTGAAGGCATGCTAACAAAGTGGCACTTTATGTTTTTAAGACTTGAGATTGTTCATTGAGATATTACCCTTGTTGGAAGGATATTTGGGACTGAATTTCTTTTCAATTCTTGTGTGTATCTGCTTATTTCATATCTCTCTAGAACTTGTTTCAATTCTTAATCAAAGCTTTATGGACTAGAATTTTGTTAATATGATATAGGCATTCTTTCAAAATCCTTTGACCCAAACATTGTCCCATAAACACTTATCCATTGCTAGCCCCTTGAGCCATTATTTATGAGCACATGATGCATCTTTATATGGTGTCAATATGTTATTTTTACATTTTCTTCTAGTTATTTCAAGCAATGTAAAAAAAACGAAAAACAAAAAATGAAAAGAAAAAGAAAACAAAAAAAACAAAAAGTATCAATTATGTGTGTGTGTGTGTGTGTGTGTGTGTGTGTGTGTGTGTGTTATATTTATGTTCTAAAAAAACTGTCATTTTTGTGTCAATATTGTTTAACTATTGACATCCATTTCATAATTGTAGTACATGTCTTCATACTTTTTCTTTCTTCATTCATTCCATCCATTTCATCTAGCTTTCCGCACATTACGACCCTGAAAAGTCCTCTTGATTTTTGAAATTATAGTTCTTGTAGTGGAGAAATAGGACTATCACAAGTCTATGGTAGAGAATGGCTTAAGCAGATTTAGAGAGAAAATATCCCTAAACACAGGTGCGATGAGAGCAAACACTTTACCTTGAGTAAAATCTCTTTTTTTCAATCTCTTGGATTAAACTCTTTTAGTTTATATTTTCTTAGCAATCTTTGAGTCTGCTTTGATTGATTTCTAGGAAAGTGATTTTTTTCAATTTCATATTATTATTCTGAGCATGGTCGGAATTTTCTTTTACACTTGTGCCTCTTTGACTCTTATAAACTTTGTCTAGGAGTACAAGCTATATAATTTGGGGGAATTTAATTGAGCCCAAGTTTACTATACAATTTGACGACACTTTTATGACTTTTAATATACTTTTTTGACTCTTAATTCTTGATTTTATGCTTAAATTAATCCTTGAGTGTGTACTTTTATTTTATGCAAATTTTTAGTAAAAAATGTTACAAATTGATCCTAATTATACTAATTAATTCTTCTTAGAATAATTAATACTATAAATTGCTATTTTTGATTGTAGGATCCTCAAGAAAAAGGGAGTTAATGGGCTGAAATGGAGTCAACATGAGGACATGAGCTACAGGATGTTCGCCGCGGTAAAGCTAACCTATCGCCGTGGCGAAGATTAATTCTTTCGCCGCGGAGAAGGATCCGGATCAAGTACGCCACGACGAACTTACCTGCCACCGCAGTGAAACGTCAAAAACCTAGACCATGTTTGGAAAATTCTCTCACTCTATGACCCAACCCACCGATCCATTGCTTACAATCCTACTAAATTAGGTTATAAAAAAATCATCATTCGGGGGGAGCAGAAAGAGAAAAGCCGACACTCACAAATCATCCATCTCTCACTCTCAACCTCGTCCGTTAATCCCATCCATTTTTTATCCTTGCCGTCATCATCTGCTGTCGCTGCCATAGTTATTCTCATTGTCATTACAGTTGTGAGGGGTCCCGAAGTTATGCTTGGCTAGAACATCGATTCCTCTTGAAGATGTAACGGTGGCTTGAGTTCGATGGGCTTCAAAGGGGAGTAGTTTTACATTGTCAAATTTAACTACATTGTTATGAACTTCTGAGTTAGGGTTTATTTCTTTGTAGTTGGATTTGCTTGATTAGAGTTTAATCAAGTGTTGAACAATGTTTTGTGTTATGGATTTGCTTATGTAGAACTTGGATGCTTAACATATGAAGTTTCATATATATCTTTGTGTTGATTGTGTTAACTCTCTTTTATCTACCTAGTTGTGTTTGATATTGAGATTAAGCTTGATCCATATTGACCACTTGCATTAGCTCATCCATTAACACACACTATGATGCATTTAACAAGGTTTTGATAAATGGAGTTCATTGATTAAAACCTTGGACTTAAAGAGTTTTTTAAGGTTCATCATTTGGTATCTTAGTGATTTTTGCTCCCAAAAATATTTGTTTTGAACTATGATAGCCAAAGCTTGTTTTCAAGAGGATTTTATCAATTTGATCATTATTTGAGATTTTAATTTTGTTTCCCAAAAATCCAAAAGAATACTTTTATATACTTTTCTTTCAATTAGTCAATTTAGTGAAGTTTTTACCAATGACCCAAACCCCCCTTTTTATCAACTTAGTTTGCATTTTTGACAATTAGGCTAGCTTAGATAATTTGCGCTAGGTTCCGATTAAGTGAGACGACCTGAGGTTGCATCCTACATTGCACTCCTTGGAATTAAATTTTTTATTCAGTTTACAAGGGATTAACCTAAACATTAAACGAGTCGATCAATGGACCATTGCTTGGAAGATTTCTAACATTAGAGGAATCAACCCTTCCTTCTGCACTCGTAATATTTTCATAGAAAAGGATTTTAAGCTAGTGGTATAACACCAAAAAGATAAATCCTAATATGAAGTTAGTGATAAAGTCAAAGGTAATTAAACTCTTGGATGCTGGTGTGATTTACCCTATTTTTGATAGTTCTTATATTAGTCCTATTTAGGTTTTACCAAAGAAGTGAGGAATGATGGTGATACCCAGCAAGAAGAGTGAATTGATTCCTATGAGAGTCGTCACTGGTTGGAGAGTGTGCATCAATTATAAGAAGTTGAATGATGCTACTTGGAAAGACCACTTCCCTTTGACTTTTATAGACCAAAAGTTGGAGAAACTAATTGGACACATTTTTCTTAGATGGACTTTTTGGCCACCTCCAAATTCCAATTGCCCCAAATGATGTTGAGAAAACATGTCACATGTCCTTACGGTATATTCACATAAAAGGGGATGCCTTTTGGGTTATGTAATATGTAAGTTATATTTCAAAGGTACGTGATGCCTATATTTGATGATCTAGTCGAAGATATAATGGAGGTATTTATGGATGATTTTTATTTTATTTCTGATTCTTTTAATTTATTCCTCTATAATTTAGAAAGAGTGCTAGAGAGGTATGAGGAAACTAATTTCATGTTAAATTGGGAAGATTTTCACTTTATGGTATAAAAGGGCATAGTTTTAGGCTATAAAATTTCTTACAGGGGTATTGAGGTAGATAAAGCAAAAATTGAAATTATAGATAGGCTACCACCTGCTACTCGGTTAAGGCTATGATATTTGTTTAATTGTTGATACATTTAATCATTTACACTTTGTGATTAATGATACGAAAATGTTTAAGATACTCACTTTAATTCATATATGATTTTAGGTACAATTTGGAAGCAAATTGAAAGTGTTTGTTGAACAAAATACAAAAAAGAAAAATTGAAAGTGTTTGTTGAACAAAAGAAGAAATAATAAGAGAGCAAAATGCATGTAGATGCTGGGAGTTGAAGGAAAAAACGACATGTATGTAGGTGGATTAAAACAAAGACAAAATGACAGCAGCATAACTTAAAGCAAAAGGAAGATAGAGTTTAATGCTAGCATTGCTTGCGTTTAATGCTTGGCATTAAAAGCTAGCGTTAAATGCCAACGCTAGTGTTAAATGCTAGCGTAAAACACTACAAAAGTGTTGTAAAGAAGGGGTGATAGAAAGAGAGGCATGAACAATAGCCTGGTCTATATGTTTTATTCGTTAATCAATGAATAGTGAATAGTGAATAGCTTAGGTTAGATAGCGTAGAAGAGACAGAATAGAACAGTAGCGATAGTAGAGAGGCAGAAAAGTGGTCTTCGACTGGGGTAATTTTTGTGGGGGATGAAGCTCTTTCTTGAGAGACCCATGGAAGGCTAAGTTTGTGTTATCCTATGTTAATTGATTTGGGTATTGTGTATAGATAATCAGATTTTTGTTATTATTCAATTATTTATGTGTGAACCCATTAGGTATTATAAAAAGATGATTTTAATGCATTCATTGAATCGTTTAATTGCAAACCCATTGCTAGAATTTCGATGTAATTCGTAATTGTTATGCTGAAATTAATGTGTAGCGACTAATATTGGATCCCGTTTCTGGAACCCAACTACTTAATCCGAAAAACTCAAACATAAATATGATTCCTTACAAACTCTTCTTGCTTTGATACCATAAATGTTGGAACCGGGTCTCGGAACCGGATCCCAATCGAAAAAGCGAATCGGAATACAGAAAACAAAAGAATGCGAATCATTACGAATTGATCAGAGATCGGATAACAAAGGCAAAAACAAAATCGAATGCACATCGCGGTAGCGAATCGATAAAGAAATCAAAAATGAATCAAAGCGGAAGGCAAAGCGAAAACGAAAATCAAAATCGGAAAGCGAATAAACAAATGGATCAAAGCAAACGAAAGCGAACCGAATACGAATTTTCAACATCCGAGGCATGAATCTTAGAAAAGCAATCACATTGGAAACATTAAGACATTCCAAAAATCGGTATAAAATTTTTTTTATAAAGCCATCTTTATTCAACTTATGCAAATCTATACAATTTCCCCTTTTCTTGGAAATTATCCTTGATCAATTTCTC
>JANVCL010000008.1:33914203-33932472 GCA_026546855.1 Erythroxylum incrassatum
CTAAGATGCATTTAACAAGGTTTTAAGAAATGGAGTTCATTGATTAAAATCTTGGACTTAAAGAGTTCTTTAAGGTTTGTTGTTTGAAAACTTAGTGAATTTCACTCCCAAAAGATTTGTTTTGAACCATGATAGCCAAAGCTTGTTTTCAAGAGGACTTTATCACATTCGATTATTGTTTGAATTTTCACTTTCCATTTTCCCAAAAATCCAAAAATACCTTTTTATACGTTCTTCTTTAATTTAGTTAATTTTCTTAATTCCTACCAATGATCCAAACCCTCTTTTATCAATTTTGTTTGCATTTTTTGCAATTAGGCTAGCTTAGACCTTTTTCGCTAGGTTCCAATTAAGTGAGACGACCCGAGGTTGCTTCCTGTATTGCAATCCTTGGAATTAAATTTTTGATTCGATTTCCAAGGGATTGATCTTAAGATCGAATGAAAAAGTCGATCAAAATGGCGCTGTTGTCGAGGAACTAAGAAATTGGTTTTCTGTAGGTTAGCCATTGTCATCTTTGTTTGTCATTGATAATAGGAACCTTTTCTTTTACATTGCAATTTGGATAGTTTAATTTTCATACTTGTCCATAGTATAGATTTCAATTTTCCTTTGCATAGCAAACATTTAGAAAACACAAACAAAGCATACTTTCATACTTTGATTTTCCATACTTAGCAATTTTTTGCACATACACATCTTCATGCATACATCTACACTCCATACACTTGCATCCTTTATATTTCACGTTTTATTTGATTTTTTGTGATTGTGAGTAAATTTTGTTACAATTTGTTTCATTTGAATTTTTTTTGTGCATGCCCCGAAAAGCTAGATTTGTTCCTTTCCAACCTGAAATCGAGAGACGTTTAAGGAAGATTAGGAAAGAGAGGAAAGAACAAGAGAGAAGTAAGGTAATTGAAGAAGGAGAGAATATGGCTGAGAATCCCATTTTTATGCAAAATCCTAACTTTCCTGCAAATCAACCTAGAAATTGAGATAATGGAGGAAATGACTAGCATGAGAGAGTAGGAGAGAACAATGGGAATCAAAGACGTAGAACTATTAGGGAAGCAACAACTTCTGACATGAACTATGATCCATTTACTACTGATTGCCCTAATTTTAATGTTAATTTTAAAGTAAAAGGCTTATTGATTATTTCCCTTCTTAAATTCCATGGTTTGGCAGGAGAGGACCCATGCATGCACCTACAGTCATTATCGATGATCTGCCAGAGTATGAAACCAATGGGAGCGTCATTAGATCAAGTTTTATGGAAAGTTTTTCATCTATCACTGGAAGGAAAGTCGCGGGAGTGGTACATGAGCCTCCCAAGGCATGTGACCAATGCCTATCATAGCTAGGCCAGTTTAAGGAAGGCTTTTTTAGAGAAGTATTTTCCAGCTTCCAGGACGTCCTCGATGAGGAAGGAGATTTATTCAGCAAGACAAGACTATGATGAGTCTCTGTATGATAATTGGAATCGCTTCCAAGACCTACTATCAAGATGCCCCATCACCAAATTCCTGATGAGCAATTAATGCAATACTTTTATGATGGGCTGAAGAGTCAAGAGAAAGGTATACTGGATGTGACATCTAGAGGATCTTTGATTTATCTTATAGCCTTGAAAGCATGGGACTTGATAAAGAAGATGGCTCTAAATTATCAACAGTACAGTGTAAGGGATTCCAGAGGAGTGCATGAACTAGGAGCTTCAATAGCTTAAGCTAAGAGAATGGAAAGTCTAGAATCAAAGGTGGACTCATTGGAAAATAGGATAACATCGCAACTATCTTTCATCACTGCCGAATTGAAGAATCTGAATGTGCATCACCCATCATCTTCAATGGATCTTACCGCACCCAGTTGTGATACTTGTGGGTCGATTATGCACATATCGAGTGTATTCCCAGGACGGTATGAAGAGGTGTTGGCAGTGTACCCAGGAAGAACAAATTAGAAGTGGGATCCATACTCCAACACGTATAATGAAGGATGGAAGGCTAATCCTAGATTCAGTTGGAGAAATGAAGAGGGCAGAGTTTCGAATAGATTTCAACAAGGAGGAGGAGCAGGAACTTCCAATAACCAGTTCCCTAATCAACAACAAGCTCCGACGGTCCCGGTCAAAGAGGACACCAACTAATTTCTTCACAACATGATGACTTTGATAAAGGAAGAGAGGAATTCTAACACTAATTAATTCAATGCCATAGCAAATCTCATTCAGCAAGTTTCTTCCAAAACCGTTGCTCGGTTCAATACTTTGGAGAAAAGAATAGAATAATGGGAGACCAAAGTAGAAAATATCAACTCATATGTCACTCAGTTGTCCAACAACATGAGTGAGAATCAAGCGAGAAGCAGTGGAACAATTCCTTCCAACACTGTGATGAATCCAAAAGGCCTCAATGCAATTGCTCTTCGAAGCAAGAAATAAGTAAGGTTTGATAACCAATAAGAGGAAGCATGTGATGAGGAAATTGAAAATAAAGAAGCACCTCTACCTATAGAAATAACCAAGAAATCTGAGAGTGTCAAGGAAGAGACTTTATTGAAAGAAAGGAAGCCTGCATCCAAGGACAAAGGAGCTACTTCAGAAAGTTTCAAGGACAAAGTTGAGCATAAGGAATCAAGAAAGCATGAAGCCAAAGGTAAGGAGGTAAATATTCAAGACCTTCCTTTTCCAAATTCCAATTTAATGAGCAAACATATGATTGAAATGAAGCATGAAAAGGAAATCATTGATCTGTTCGGAAAAGTCAAGGTGAATGTCCCCTTACTTGATTTAGTGAAAAGAGTTCTGGCTTATGCTAAATACCTTAAGGACTTGTGCACAAATAAGAGAAAGTTTAGGCCCAATGAGAGAGTCCAAGTGAGCTCGAATGTGTCAACCTTATTCAAACCTCAAATACTTGTTAAATATCAAGACCCTGGGTCTTTCACCATTCCATGCACTACAGGGAAGGTAACTATAGGAAGAGCTTTGTTAGATCTAGGAGTCATTATTAATGTGATCTCAAAATCTGTCTATCAATCCTTAGGAGTAAAGAGTTTGAAACCCACATTTGTTGTCTTACAATTGGCTAAAAGATCATTTAGGCATCCAGTGGGTAGTATTGAAGACATCCTGTTCCACGTAAAAGGTTTGGTATTTCCTGCTAATTTTTATGTACTTGATATGTCTTCTGAAGTTGTGCAGGATAATTCTCGGGCGACCTTTCTTGCGAAAAGCTAGTACCATGATCAGCATGAAAAAAGGTAAGATCACCATGGAGGTAGGCGATCAACAGGTAAGCTTCAATATGTATGAAGCTATAAAGCACCCCCATGAGGACTATTCACTTCTAGGAGTTAATATGCTTGATATGGTTGTTGATGATGTGTGTATTGACTTTGAATGAGCCATGAATCCCTTGACTAATGATTCCTTGGAGAGATTTTTTGTTACTGATGTTTTAGGTGAATCACGGAGTGTGGACGTTGGCATGGAGCTAGAAGGATTTAAGTTTAGTTGTTTCAATAATTTAATTTTCCTTTGAATCCTGAACCTTCGTGGATGCATGATACATCTTGCATGGTGAAAGGAATTGGTGTAGATGGTGCATTGTGTTGTTTTGTCATGAGAGGATTGCATTTAAGTTCAAGGTCCGTTAGAACTTGCAATATTTTTCTTCTTCTTTTGTGTTTCAGGAAATTTCGTCGTGGCGTGAATTAATCTTCTCACCGCGGTGAACTCATCCTTCGCTGTGGCACTACTCATTCACAAAATATCTCCAAGATGCTACTTAATTCTTTGGATGTTCGCTGCGGCGACACCCCTATCTGCACGAATTTTTCCCCGTGAAATTTCTCTTTTGCCCTTATTGTTCTTCGAACTTTTCTTTTACCCAGTGCCCTTTTTATCATTTCACCTCCCTTCTCTTTCTAAACCCCCGACTCTCCCTTCTCCCTCCTCCACTTTCATTTCTTCTACTTCCTCATACGACACGACTTTCTCCTTGAAATCGCTTCTCCTCTTTGTTTCCGGCCTCTTTCAACACCCATTGCACACAACTCGCCTCAATGTCTTCTCTTCGTCTCTACCCCCTCATTTCGTAAGTGTTCTTCCATTCATTTTTTCATTTCGTTTCAGTTTTATCGATTAGGGATAGTTCACCATGGCGGTAGATTTTTAGGTTTCGCCACGGTGAAGAAGCTTGTTTCGCCGCGGCAACCCAAAGTTCGTCACGACGTATAAAGCACAAAGTTCGTCACGACAAGTTTTTTTAGTAAAACTGTTTAACCTTGTTATTTTTGTTTTCTGCAGGATAATGCCTCAAAAAAAGAAGCCCTCCGGAACCCTAACCCCTCCCACCTCCTCTTCCAATTTCTCCCTCTCCTCCAGTTCTTTTGAACCCTCTCCCTTCTCTCCTTCTTCCCACTCTTCTCACCCCCAGCATCCCCCACTCACTCTGGCCCTTCTTCCCCTCTGGTTGATCCCGAATACACTGACCTGGTTGAGAAAATCGATGCCAGGCTGTTTATTTGGAGAGACCTTTTCCTCTCTCCCCGCCACAACGAGAAAATCGATGCCAGGCTGTTTATTCAAAGAGACCTTTTCCTCTCTCCCCGCCATAACAACCCCTTTATTCGACAACTTGTCCAATCCCAGCTTACTGGCTTAGTCCAACCTAGGGACCAAGGAAATGACAAGTTTATCTGTCATTTCTACACACATGCTTGCTTCCACAAAACCTTGGAAATTAATTTTCGAGGTGTCACCGTACCCCACGCCTTTACTACTGCCAACATCCGATCCCACTACCACCTTCCTCCTACCCCTAGCTGCCATTTCAAACAACTCATCCACACCTACCTGTGGGACGATGTCCTTCGTACCCTCTGTCCTGAGGGTGCCGAATGGCATCACCCCCGTAGTTTTCGACGCTATATTTGATGTTCCAACCTCCGCCCCGAAGCCCGTCCTTGGTTACACCTCATTAGCAACAATTTCCTACCTACCACCCACCTTGTCTTCGTCACAACCGAACAAGCCCTTTACATTTCCCTCCTCATGATTGGTCGGCTGGTCAACATTGCTCACGCCATAGCTTCTGCCCTCCATTAATCCATTCTCATCGCCACCCTCACCCACTCAATCATCTTTTCACATCTTATCACTGATCTATTCCGGACCCATCAGGTCCTGAAATACGACAATGATAGTTATTTCGACCCAGTCCCCTTTTCCGTTACGTGTGCCTCAAAAACCCCGCCTCTAACCTCCCTCTCCCCCATCTTCTCCCCGTTCCACCCCACCACCTACTCCTATCCCTTCCCCTCCTGTTGCTCATTCCGAGGCTTTGCCTCGCGAGGACGTCGCTTCCACCCTCGCCCCTCCTGAGGTCCTGCCCTTACAGGCGCTCACTTACCTCGTGGACCTCCTTCATGCGACCATTCTGTACTTGGAAGCCCGTTTAGAGCAAGGTCGCCGATATCGCTGGCGGATGGATGCCCTCCTTACCGCGCACTTACGTTTCCCACTTCCTTCGGAGGAGAACGATACCTTTGACGGTGCCGGCACCTTAGAGCCCGCCCCCATTGATGCTCCGGATGATCCGATGGAGTAATTCCGGCATTACTTTCTACATTTTTCTTTTCATTTTGTTATCTTTATTTCATTTTAGTTAGTTCGTTGGCTCTTGAGCTCACTTTTTTAATGACTCTTTTTTTTGCACCAATTATATACAACAAGTGTTTATCTTTTACAGTTTCTGCACCTTTTCTTTTTACTCTCATGCTTTCTTATAGTGTTGCTTCGTTTTCATTGAATACAATGTATTGATTAAGTGTGGGGGAGCTTTTCCCATTTTGTTACTTTTGTTATGCTCCAAATTGACAATTTATATGTTGGTGTTAGTCAATCATACATAATGTTACAAATTTTTAAATTTGGTGATTGTAAATTTCAGTTCTGCTATTTTTTACGTGACAACAGACCTTTCGTCGCGGCCATGAACTTGTTTTTTACCGC
Organism: Erythroxylum incrassatum; assembly: GCA_026546855.1. Taxonomy (NCBI): domain Eukaryota; kingdom Viridiplantae; phylum Streptophyta; class Magnoliopsida; order Malpighiales; family Erythroxylaceae; genus Erythroxylum; species Erythroxylum incrassatum. The sequence continues at coordinate 33,920,226 of JANVCL010000008.1, forward strand.
GGCGCAACTAAAAGTTTGTCGCAGAAACGATGGTAATCTTAGAGGTCATCGCGGCGCACGTGTTTTCGCCACGACCTCACATCCCTTGCAAAAATAAATTTTGTTGAAAATTTTTGTCTCAATTCAAACTTTTCCCACACTCGACTCTTGTAACTCTTGTTTCTCAAAGAATTTATAAGTTTCAAAGTGATACTTAAGTTTATGAAAATACCTCCCATTTTTTATTGATAGTCAGTATTGGCTAATTTTACTTTCGATGTTTTCAACACAAAGTAAATGAAGGCATGCTAGCAAAGTAGCACTTTTAAGTTTTTGAGACTTGAGATTGTTTATTGAGATATTACCCTTGTTGGATGGATATTTGGGTTTGATTTTTCTTCAATCTTTGTGTGTATCTGCTTATTCCATATCTCTCTAGAATTTGTTTCAATTCTTAATTAAAGCTTTATGAACTAGAATTTTGTTAATATGATGGATGCATTCTTTCTACACCCTTTTACCCAAACACAGTCCCACAAACACTCATCCCTTGCTAGCCCCTTAAGTCATTATTTATGAGCACATGCACGCATCCTTATATGGTGTCAATAGTTTAATTTACATTTTCTTCGAGTAAAAAAACAAAAACAAAAAATAAAAAATAAAATAAAAGGTGAAAAAGTGAGTGTTCCAAAAAGGAACAAAAAAAGAAAAGAAAGAAAAAGAATAATTACAAGCAGTTTCAATTATATATATATGTATGTGAAATGAAAAAAAAAGTTTGTCAATATTTGTTTAACTGTTGACATCCATTTCATTATTGTAGTGCATGTATTCATATTATTTCTTTCTTTATTCATTCCATCCATTTCATCTAGCCTTTCGCACATTATAACCCTAAAAAGTCCTCTTGATTTTCAAAATTATAGTTATTGTAGTGGAGAAATAGGATTGTAACAAGCTTATGGTAGAGAATGGATTAAGAAGATTTGAAGCGAAAATATCATTAAACACAAGTGAGCTAAGAGCAAACACTTTACCTTGAGTGAAATTTCTTTTGTCCAATCTCTTGGATTAAATTCTTTTAGTGTTTATTTTATTAGCACTCTTTCAATCTGCTTTGATAGATTTCTGAGAAAGTGATTTTTGCCAATTTCCTATTATTGATTATAGCGTGGTCAAAATTTTTCTTTTACACTTGTGTCTTTTTGACTCTTATAAACTTTGTCCAGGAGTACAAAGGTCTAAGTGTGGGGGAATTTAATTGAGCCCAAGTTTATTATATAAATTAGCGACACTTTCATAGTTTTTAAAATACTTTCTTTCATAGTTTTTAAAATACTTTTTGACTTTTAATTATTGATTTTATGTTTAAATTAGTCCTTGAGTGTGTGCTTATATTTTATGCAGTTCGATAGTAAAAATTATTACAAATTGACATTAATTGCATTATAAATTTTTCTAATGACAATTAATACTACAAATTGATATTTTTGATTGTAGGAGGCTCAAGGAGAAAGGAGTCAATGGAGTCACCATGAGGACGTGAGCTTCAGGACACCCGCCACGGCGTAACATGAAGGAAAAGCTCGCCGCAGCGTAAATTAATTATTTTTCAGCGGCAAAGGATCTAGAAACCGTACGCTGCGGCGTAACTTGCCTGTTACTACGGCGAACTGTCAGAAACTTGGACTAAAATTGGAAAATTCTCTCACTATTTTGACCCGATCCACGACCCAACGTTTAAAATTATGCCAAATTAGGTTATAGGGGAGAATACATTTTTTAGCAGAAGACACACATCTCTCGGCCGATACCACACGATCATTTCCTCTCACCATCGACCCTCATCCATCAACTCCGACCACCTTCAATGCCATCTTCACCGTCTGCCGCTACTGCTACCATGGGTGACATTGGAGCTCTTGCAGTTATGAGGATTTTTGAAGTCATGCATAGCTGAATCATCGTTTCCTCTTAAAGATGTAGCAATGGCTTGAGTTCACCGGGCTTCAAAGGGGAGTTATTTTGCATTGTCATGTTTAACTGCATAATTGTAAATTTCTAAGTTAGGGTTTACGATCGTGTAGTTAAATTAGCTTGATTAGAGTTTAATCAAGTGTTAAACAATGCCTCGTGTTATGGTTTTGCTTATGTAGAACTTTGATGCTTAATATATGAAGTTTCATATATGTCTTTTTGGTGATTGTGTTAATCCTCTTTTATCTGCCTAGTTGTGTTCAATATTGAGATTATACTTGATCCAATTTGACTACTTGCATTAACTTGTCCATTTCACATACTAAGATGCATTTAACAAGGTTTTAAGAAATGGAGTTCATTGATTAAAACCTTCGACTTAAAGAGTTCTTTAAGGTTTATCTTTCGAAAACTTAGTGAATTTCACTCTCGAAAGATTTGTTTTGAACCAGGATAACCGAAGCTCATTTTCAAGAGGATTTTATCATATTAGATCATTGTTTTAGTTTTCACTTTTCATTTCCCAAAAATCCAAAAATATCTTCTTATACATCTTTCTTTCATTTAGTTCATTTTTCTTAATTTTTACCAATGATCCGAATCCCCCTTTTATCAACTTAGTTTGCATTTTTGACAATTCGGATAGCTTAGACCTTTTTCGCTAGGTTCCGATTAAGTGAGACAACCTGAGGTTGCATCCTATATTGCAATCTTTGGAATTAAATTTTTGATTCGGTTTCCAAGGGATTAATCTTAAGATCATACAAGGCCCGATAAGTACTCTAGCTCTTTTACTTCTCCTTATTTCAATACGTTCCTCTTTCTCTATGTCATCATTGGTAGAAGAACTAGGGATAGATTTTCTAGGAGATTGTACATTCACTTTCGTAGGAAATAAATCCTCAAAAAATATTGCATCTCTTGACACCGTAATTAATCCAAAAGTGTTATATCCCTCTTCCCTAACCGTAAATCTATAGGTAACATTATTAGAGGCATATCCCACAAAAATTGAATCAATGGTCTTAGGCCCAATTTTCTTCCTCTTATGTTTAGGTAGAGCAACCTTAGCAAGACACCCCCACACGTTCAAACAATGCAAGTCAGATGGATAACCTTTCCAAATTTCATAAGGGGTTTGACCTAGTTTCTTATGAGGGACTTTATTTAGAACATAACAAACTGAAAGAATAGCTTCCCCCCATATAAAGTTAAGTAAACTTGAGGAAATCAACATTGCATTCATCATATCCTTGAGTGTTCGATTTTTCCTCTTGACTATTCTATTTTGTTCATGTTTATAAGAGGTTGAAAGTTCATGAATAATCCAAAATTTTTCACAATAATTAGCAAGAAAATTGATACTATACTAACTACCTCGATCAGACCTTAATCTCTTAATTTTCCTTTCCAATTAGTTTTCAACCTTCGCATCGTATTTCATAGACACTTCATCTGCATCACATTTATTTTTCAATAAGTAAACCTTAGTAAATCAAGAGAAATCATCTATAAAAGTAATATAATAGCTCATTCCTCCTTTACTCACACAATTTTTAAAATCACTCAAATTTGTGTCCACCAAGTCTAACAGTGACTCTCTCTCGGTTACAAACTTTAAAGGTTTCTTAGAGTGTTTAGCCTCAACACAAAATTGACATTTTTCCATTTCATTAGTGATCTAGTTTGGCACCAAGTTTAAGCTTTGCATTCTTTTAATTGACCTCACATTCATATGACCAAGTCTAGAGTGTCATAGGTCTATAGACTTAATAATATAAATAGAAGAAGTAGATGCATTCATTTCAACATCAAGTGCAAGTAAGCCCCTATTACAAATCCCTTTTCTAATAAAATTTCCATTCTTAGTAAGAACTAGCTTTTCATAATCAAAAGTAAGTTTAACACTAGCTTTGTTAAGTAACACACCAAAAATCAAGTTTCTACAAACATTAGGCACAAATAAAAAAAATTTATAGTGGTAACTGTCATAATGTTTTAGTGGTAGTTTAGTATGTTTTTAGTTGCTAAATTCAATGATTAGTGCATGTTTAGGTCAGGATTATGTTATCTAGTTAAATGTTTGTGTTTTGAGTGTTATATGGGTTAGAGCATGGTTCTGTGCTTTAATTTTGTGTAATTGAGGTGCCTTGATATTTTTGTTAGTGTCTGAGAATAGATATGGAAGAATGGAGGAGAATCGAAGGAAGCCCAGAGCTAGACCCAGGCCCATAATCGTGAAAGAACCAGTTGAGGGGAGCCACGATCATGGTAGACAGTTAGCTAAATGAAGTTCCAATATTGCAGCTTGCACGACAGACTCTCGAATGCAACTTATTGAGGGACATTTGAGACTTTTTTGACCTGGGCAAACCCTAGGGTTTACCTAAAATAGAAAAGACTATATAATTTGAGAAAGAACCCTAGGGGGAACTCCAATTTCTGCCACTTTAGGAAACCCCAAGAAGAAAGAAGAAGAAGAGAGAGAAGAGGAAGAAGAGGAGAGGGGAGCAGGACTTTACTGCTGCTACTTTCCTGAGCCATCTCGATCCTTCCAAGTGACATTTTCTTTTCATCTTTATTATTTTTTTCTTTGAATGTGTAAGATGGATATGATGGTGTTAATAGATTTGGGATTGATGATGATGTTCTAACTTTTCTTTAAGGATTTAAACTTGATTCAATGTTAATATAGTTGTTTTATGTTAATTCATTTGGGTGTTGTGATTATTTTTTGTAACTTCATGCTTCGGTAATAAATTGAGAAAGTGAACCAAATACAAAATGATTGTGTTGGTTAATGAGAATTAGATGACCTAATAGACCACACAACTAATCAAATCGGTGATTATACGAAGAGAGATCTCATGTGAGACTCGGTTGTTTATTACAAGGGTTAAGAACTGATTACGTTATAGGTTGATTGCTAACTGAGAGATGATAGTTTCGGTAACTCAACTTAATTAGGGTTTATTAATTAGGGCTTAGTGATTATAACTTGAGAGATAGTAATCCACCCTCTGATAGTCTAAAACCGAGACCACATCAACCTAAAAGTGATTAGGTTAGCATTGATGATAGGATAAATCCCTTTCTCATAATTTGGTAATTTTACTTATGTGATTTTCCATTATGAATTTGGTATTGCTCAATATTTGATTTCTTTTGTGTTAATTTTACAAATTAATTTCTTGTCAATCATCTTCACATGTTTACTTTTCTGTTTATTTTTTATTTTCATTTTAATATTTGTTTAGGCTTTAGATAACTTAGAATTAGATTACTTCGACAACTTCTCAAGGGATCGGCACCTCACATACTATACCCACGACCTGTGCATTTGCAGTATATTGTGGGTTTTAAATAGATTAAAACTTGCCTCAATAAATTTTTGGCATTGTTGTCGGGGAGTAGCAGGATTAGATTAGCTCTTGTAGTCTAAAGCATTCTAATCACTCTTGTGTTCGTGCATCTGCATGAACCCAAGAGTCACTCGAAGTTCAAGTTAGATTGCTGAAACCCTAGCACTTGACATTAATCTCTTGGAATGAGTCATTCGAAGAGTCAAACGTTAAGAAGGGAATACCAAAGCAATCATGGCTGAAAAAATTCATCAAGAGTTTCAGCAAGGAAGAAACCAATGAAACCAAACGCAGACCCTCATGGATTTTATAAGACTGGGATTTAATGTAACCAATCAAGGTGTCACTAGACTACCTGTTCAAGCACCTTCATTCAAAATAAAGCCAGCCTTATTAAACATATTGCAAACAAATGTTCAATTATATAGGCTGACTAATGAGGATCCTAACGCGCACATAGTACATTTCTTAAAAATATATGACCTTTTGATATTATGGAATGTTGGAAGATGCTGTTAGGATAAGGCTCTTTCCTTTCATGCTAAGGGATAGAGCTGAAGCTTGGTATCACTCTCCTAATTCCTCAAATGTCACAATGTGGGAGCAATTGGTATATGCATTCTTAGACAAGTATTTTCCCCTCACTAAAACTACAAAGATGATAAAATAAATCATGAACTTCCAACAGAGTGATGGGGAATCACTTTATGAAGTGTGGGAGAGATATAAGGATTTGCAAAGGAGGTGTCCATGCCACAACTTACCAAAAGAATTTATTTTGCAAACCTTTTACAATGGATTCAATCCACCCATAAGAGGTACCGTAAATGTAGCATCGGGCGAATTGCTTATGCAAAAGACTATTGACGAAGTGGAGGAGTTACTAGAAGAAATGGCCAGTGATAGCTATCTGTGCACGAATGGCCGAAGTAGGCAACACATAATCGTCCGAGAATAGAAGGAAGCTATAACTGTTGACTAAATGATAGAGATGCAAGAAAAAATTGATAGCTTAACTAACAGTTGAACAACCTGAAAGCTTTCTCCTCAACCCCTGTTAAGGCTATTCAATAAAGATGTGAGCTATACAACCAGGATAATCATAATATCATCGACTGCGTTCTAATGTAAAGAAATGAAACGGAGCAAATTAAGTATATGGGAGCACAGTTTGGTCATGGTGGAGGGAGCATTCCCTATTCGAACATTTACAATCCGAGGTGCAAGAATCACACAAACTTTTTGAGGGCAAACAATGCTAGAGGTCAATTCTGATCTCACAGGCCTCCTGGATTCCAACTGGAGAAATCTAATTTAATGGATGCCAAATCAGACAAAATCTTTGATAAGATTATAAGCATGGATGATGCACATAAAATATTGGAAGAAAAATTTCAACAAGTAACAAAGAATCATGCATCCTTCATCTATAACTTGGAAGTCTAAATAGTCTAGTTGGCAGATGCACTATCTGTAGGTAATGTGGGGAGCCTTCTAAGTAACACATAAATAAACCTAAAGGAAAGAATCGTGCTTATCACTCAAGCCACTGAGGAGAAGCTCGACTAAGCTAAAGAAGATAGGGAAAAGGAAAAGAAATGGGCTGACAAAAATTTCCTGTTGAATGAATATAACTTGAATGAAATCAAGGAGTATTGACCTGCAATTCCATACCTTATTCTAGCAAAATGAAAATCAAAAGAAACAGAGTTGAAGGAAGTCCTTGAGGTAATAGAGCAGCTAAAAACACAACTCACTCTTATGGAATCTATACAAGAGATATTAATCAACTTAAAGGAGTTGGAAAAGCTGGCAAGTGAAGTAGGAAGCATGGAGAACTCTAATGAAATGGCAACATTACCACGTAAGCAAAATGATCTAGGGAATTTTTATATTCCTTGCACCATAGGTAATGTCAAAGTGCATAAGACTTTTGCAGACTTAGGAGTTGGTATAAGTATGATGCCTTACATTTTATTCCAAAAGATGAAGTTAGGAGAAATAGCACCAACCATGATGAGTGTACAAATGGTTGATTGGTTAGTTCACCGTTCGAGAGGTATAATCAAGGACATTCTTATTAAGGCAGAAAATTTTAACTTTCCCACAGACTTCATCATTTTGGACATAGAGGAAGACTTAGAGATACTAGTTATCCTGGGACAACCATTTTTAGCCACCGTCTGATCTATTATAAATGTTGATGGAGGCAAGTTGACTCTAAGGGTGGGGAATGACAAAGTGTCCTTTAATGTGTCCAATGGTAGCAAAAGTTTTCAAAATTTTGTAGACATCATTAAGAGAACCAAGTCTCGTAGAGAAGTTGAAAGTAGTAATGATCACAAGGATTCACCTAAAAAGCCACAATCTCGAAGAAATAAGCAGAAGAAGAAGGGTGGTGGAAATCATAGTTTGGTAGCTCATTTGTAATTTATGAGACCTAAGATTGCGCTACCATTACACAACTCATTCAAACCACCATGAGCAAAAGAAATACGTCGAGCTAACAATGGTAAAGGAAGCACTACATGAGAGGCAACCCATGATTTTTGTATCATTTTGTTATGTCATCTTTTATAGTAAATAGGTTTTGCATTATAGGTTTTTGTGTATTTCGAGTCTAGTTAAATATCTTGGAGGAATTGAGGATTATTTGACATGGGAATGTGTGGAAGGCAAGCGCAATGAGGTGATAATGTAATTATAAGGTATGGAAGGATTTTGGGGATAAAATGAGGAAAAAGAAGCGAAATCGGAAAGCATGCATAATTTTTGTAGGGCCACGATTGTGGCCAGTGGCAATAGTCCTGATATGCGCAAATTTTTTCAACAATTTTTTCTAGTTTTAACCCCCTAACCTATATATTTACACTCTACCTCACTTTTCCTACACATTTTATTTTCTCACTATCTCTCTAAACATAAGAACTCGCTTCTCTCTCTACAAGCATATTAGGTCTTTATCTCTTCGAAAAAAAGTTTCCTCACAACTCTCAATCTAATAGGGCCAAGCATTAAGTAAACGCTCAAGCTTACTCAACCTAAAGGCAAGGTTCAATTATTGGACCCTGGGCAAAGAAACCAAGTGGCAGATTATGGGGCACCTTTCTTAATCTACCTGGAGGATGAAGGTAACTACTACCACACCCTTAGTTTAAGGAACATTATTATGCCTAAATACGTAGATTTTGATACAGTAGAAACAATTGGATTGAGAGAACGAGTTAAAGCTTTAGGTGGAAGAATTCAGTGGAAAAATTTTATGAGATTTAATTATGTTGTTTATGAAGAACTAACCCTATAATTCTTCACCTCCCTTTAATATGAGCCAACCAATCCTAAGGACCTATGGTTTTGATTACGGGTCAACTATGGCTTAGAATATGACATTTTGTGTGAAATCGATGGATTTCCCACCTCAATCATAGTAGATCAACACGATGACTTTCGTGTCGCCCATTATTGGACGAAACTGACTAGTCTAGAGAGCTTTAACACTAAAAATGCTCACAATAACATTATTCAAGTCCCCAAAAACTTACTATTACATAAGTTCATATGTAAAACTATGTTGAAAAAAGTGAAACAAACAAGTGTTCAATCAATTCATCTTGTTGTGTGTGGATCATAGATTCAAAGTTTATACCTCTACTCATATACTGCTACTCTAAGAAAAAGAAGCAATAACTTGGTCATGGGGTCATACCTATTGCGAAATACTATGGTGTCAATTGTAATGGACTAATTTTCCATCGTCCTGAGTTTCTCAACACTCATCACTTGACGAGAGCTTAAAGTTTGAAGTTCCATAATATGGAACTTCGAGATATCATCATAAAATCTCATGTCAAAGACTAGGGCGGGCTAGTTTGAGCTCGACACCACCACGATAGGAGGAGGACTCAACCAGGGAGGAGTCAGAAGAGGAAGAGTCAACAGGATGGGAGAAGGTAATGGAAGCCATCTCAAACACTAACAAAGCCATTTCAAAAAACACCAAGGTGTTAAAGGAGATGGTTAGAGAACAAAGACGCCAAAGTCCTGACATAAGATGTATTCACAGATATATTGAGGCTCAAGGTGTTCAACTACCCCCTCCTACACCATCACCACCTCAATCACCATGACGATCCTATACTCTAACCCTTGTCTTTTATTTTTATTTTTTTCAATCGTTCTCATATTTCTCATGTTTCATTAATTTTTTTCCCACCTCATGTATTGTTTGTTGTTCTTCTCACATTGAGGACAATGTGTTGTCCAAGTGTTGGGGGTATATGCATTATATATTTTTATTTGAATGTGAATTTTACATTTTATATGTTATTTTTGCTTAGGATTGCATAATGTGATTTGTATGAATGTGCCAATGCCTACGACTTGTCGAAATCGATTTAGCTTTGAACATAGTCTTTTAGGTTGCTAAATTTTATTAGCTTGAGAAATTAGTGTTCTAGGTTGCTTCGGTTAAATATGCATGTTAATTAGGATACGATGTTAGTTCATTCACTTTAGAAATTTACCAAATTCATTTATAATTTTAGGCCAATAGAATAAGTAGCATCATTAGTATCTTTTTATGAGAATGATCAATTTAAGAAATGAGGTAGGCAAAAAAATGTTGTGTAAATCTTAAATAAATAGCTATTCCGCTGGCCCTTTTTGAAACAAATCGGTTTATGAATAGAGTTAGTATCCAATAAAGAATATGATATAGTTGAGTTACTGAGGGACATTTATCACAAATCTTTGCCTTCACATCAAAAGGCTATAATGACATTCCAACCAAGCCGCTTAATAAAAACATAGTCTAGTTGAGTAACCAAGAGACATTCATCATAAATATTTTCCCACACGTTAAAAGGCTAAGTTCATGTTAATAAAATTGACAAAAATTGTGTGTTGTTTAATAAATCCTACTGATCTTGTGAATAACATGATTTCTTATGAAAAGTTGCTTAAGGATAGTTACAGTTTCGATTGACCAAATAATTATCAATGTATGTGTGTAAATGATAGGAGTGAATGAATGTGACATTAAGTCTTGATTAATATGTATATTTAGTCTAAAGTACTTAGACACAGATTTCAGAAGTTAATAAGTTAGAACAACTTGAAGGGTCGTGTTTGTAGTTAAATTTGTTTCGTAAAGTTTAATGTCATGGTCCCATTATTGCATATATCTATGTGTTAAGTTTTGGTGTGTTTTTGTTTTACTTGTTTTGTATTTGCTTGAGGACAAGAAAAAGTTTGGGTGTAGGGATGTTGATAGTGATAGGTTGCATAATGTTTTAATGGGAAGTTTAGTATGTGTTTAGTTGTTAAATTGAATGATTACTACATGTTTAGGTAAGGATCGTGTTATTTAGTTAAATATTAATGTTTTGATTGTTGTATGGGTTAGAGCATGCTTTTGTGCTTTAATTTTATGTATTTGAGATTTCTTGATGTATGTGTTAGTGTTTCAGAACAGATATGAAAGAATAGAAGAGAATTAGAGGAAGTCGGAGCCAAGCCTATGTAACACCCCACTCCCATAGGACCCGAACCCGACATCGATGGTGAGATCCAAGTCCGTGCCCCGCGAGGGTGGCGTGCTACATCACATATTCAAAAATTCAGTATAAAAATTTATTTTTTTTCAAGCGTACGAAAACGCGCAAATCAAGAATCGCAACTTTGGGCCCACTTTTATTCAGAAATATTTTCATTTACAAGAGTTACCAAATTTTTGTTTTCAAAAATTAGAATTTCGATTCGCACATTCCACAAACAAATCACATTACACTATGATCAATCTCTTTTGCAAACCTTTTCCCAATCGAAAAGTTATACACAACAAATATATTCAAATAAGAAAAAAGACACAAGGTAGACGTGAACTGATCCCGACTTCTAGCTTTCCCTTGTATGAAGAAATTATACTCTCGTTTACCGAACGGGGTATTCTTCAAATCCTGAAAAATAATTGCAAATTTTGGGTGAGTTTTGCGAACACAGTGAGTGACCATCATCGATGGCTCACCCAGTCACATAACACATAACTCAAACATTCCACATTCACATCCATAATTATTCACATTCGATAAACTTAATTATTCATCCTATGCATATGCAATGCACATGAGACTCATTTTTCATTTGTTATCTCGTTGTGACCGAGTGCCTAAGCTGTCCCGTGTAGGGCTCATTAATAACTGTCCCTTATCTATTTTGAGGATACAGGGCTCGTTAAACGTTAAGCCTGAGACTCTAAATCACTTATGAGCTCGAAGCTCATTTTCAATCGTTGAGCTTAAAGCTCTGATCGGTGGCTACTCTTGTTACAACAGCCAATATATTTCATACACTTATGCAATGAAATGCATCAATCCCATAAAATCACTTTCGCATGTCATCAGACCATAGTCTGGCACTCAATAGCAGAGTTGAGAAACATATCTCATAAATATGCAATATCACATTCAAAACCCATTTGTCATCGGACTGTGGTCCGACACTTATCACATATACAGCACATTCAAAAAAAAAACACATTTGTCAATCACATTAAATACACATATTTCATCCAATTCACATTCATGTAGCACTTCAATATTACAACTCAGTGTCACAATCATCGGACCGCCTGTCCGGAACCTAATAATCAATCACATTCAGTAATCAATCTACACAAAAAGAAACAAAACAGAACAAAGAATAAAAGGAGACCATCTTGGACTACTCACAGTACGCTCTAGATTAGCACTTGCTTCCAAATTCTGGAAACGCTTGACTGCGGACTTTTAACCTGCACAACCCATTTATGCAATATGTTGATGATTGAGCCCAAGTTTTAATTATTAATTAGCTGCATTTTCATAACTTTTGATGAACTTTTTGACTCCTAATTGCGAGTTTTGTGCTTAAATTAGTTCCTCACGTTG
>JANVCL010000008.1:33942002-33952549 GCA_026546855.1 Erythroxylum incrassatum
GCCACAACGGCGGCTACATCAGGATTGGCTGCTACCACTGACTTATCTGAGTGGTTCTAGACGTGTTGCCCTAATGCCGGGCCCCACGGTGGGCGCCAAATGATTCAGCCTGATTTTGTTGGGGTTGAATGTCGTTGTTAGGATCCATGATCTACGCGACTTTGGTTAGGGAATTTCTGCAAAACAAATAAAGGCGCGCCGGGGGTTGATTCCCGGAAGGCCCCTTCAACGCTCAAGTTAGTCTTTTTGAAGATATTTGGCTGCAGAGAGTAGCGAATAATGACTAGGTTATAATCTCGTACCTGTATCACGGTAGAATAGTACATTATATATGGTATGAACGCTAGGTTTAGGTTTTCACGTAGACCTTTGTGTTTGCATGAGAGTCTAACACTGGACGGACCGTGGACGTATAGAGATAGACCTGAGCCTAGCACATCCGACCCAACCACAACCCAAACCTTCATATTTTCCAGGTGCCTCCAGCAGTCGTCATAGATCATCTGGACTATGATAAGCACGGAGCATTGTAGTGCAGATCTATTCGTTAGATTAGAGTGTTAACTTTATTTTGTTTGGTTTTCCTTTATATCAAAAAAGAAAAAAAAGATTAATTGATTTTGAATTATTTAAGTTAAAGCAAACAGGTTGACATCTGTATTATCAGTTTCCGTCAACAAATAAGAACAGCCGACATCCTCCTCGCCCCTTTAAGTGTGAACACCGTACCTGATGATTAAACTTCACGCAAAAAACAGAACATTCTTACAAAAATCAGATTTCTTTCCTTCGCGTCACTCTATTGCTTCACAACTAAACAGTCTTAGGATCTGAAGTTAATAGAACTATGTTTTGTTCACCAACGCTGTAACGTGCTTATGTCCTCCGTTGACGTAATATCTTCAGCCTTTGCTTTCCTGGAATCTCTGCTTAGACCCTTTTTTTCCCCTGATTCCCATGTGATCAATACTCGGGATCTCAACTGTGTTATTGTTATAAAGCGCCTAGCTTAGTTTTTCTAGTCTTCTCTGACCAGATCTATATTTATTTCTTATCCATAAGACTGCATTTGTTGATGTGTAAATCTTTGTATGTCAATTAACCTACATCATTTCTCTCCCAAGATGTATTTTGGGAGTCTGGGTTTTGGTTTGGTGCGAAAACTCAGATTGGTAATTGGCTTTTTATCTCACTGGTCTCGACCCACAAGGTGATTTCCTGATTTTGTGGAGTCTTTGGTATGCAATCAAGGGTCGCTCAATTAGAAGAAACAAATGGCTATATAGTTTCAATAAGAACTCAATCCAGAGGCTTTCCTATGAGGTTATTGCATTTGTTTTTGTTCTCCTTAGCTCTAATTGTTACCTTTTCAATCATTAGTGTATACACGATCAAACGTTTTGGAGTTCAAACAGCAGTCACGACTGTAAAGTCCAGTTTTTCCTGCACTAAAGAGCCCGGTACTCTGGACCATTGGATTCGCCCTCCTTCGAATTTGCTTCACAAAATGAGTGATCAGGAGCTCTTTTGGAGGGCTTCTTTTGTTCCTCGGATAAAGAACTTTCCTTTCAACAGAGTTCCGAAAATTGCATTTATGTTCTTAACTAAAGGCCCATTGCCACTAGCACCTCTCTGGGAAAGGTTTTTCAAGGGCCATGAAGGGTTTTATTCGATCTATGTTCATTCACTGCCAACTTTTGATGCTAAATTTATGCCTTCATCAGTTTTTCATAAAAGACAAGTCCCAAGTCAGGTACGGCCTTCCCGACATCCAACATCTTTTAAATTTCATATGCAATTGATGTTTGTAATTTGTTATTCTTTCCTGCTTACTGACTGATAACAAGGTGATCTATGAATGATATTTCTCTTGTTCTGCTTTCTATTTTCTATTTTTAATTTTTGAAAGAATTTTCTTCAAATGAGTATTAACTTTTTTTTGCAAAATTGTGAGTATTAACTTTGCATTGATGAAAATTCCAATCCAAATTTATTGCTGTGGACCTGCAAATTTTAAGTTATCATTTTTTCCCTACTATCTCTAATCTTGAGTTCTTGACCATTCTGATTTACTTGGATCTGAAATTGATGAAGAATTTAGCTTCTTGGGGATACAATTATCTCTCTTAGTTTCCACTTGTTAGAATTGTACTTAATTGTCTTCTTATTTAAAGAAAACTGTATTGTTTATCTGATGAAGTTATCATGAGTTCTGGAAACCAAAATGCATATAGTCAAATTGCAAATTTGCAAGCAATTCTTTTAGCTATTGTGTTGACAATGCAACTCATACTAATTTTAAAATTCAAACTAAGACTGCTTGTCTAGAGTTTCGATTTTCTTATGCTTGCAAGAGAGAGGGGAGTAGGGAGGTCATCCTTATAGGAGGGACATCAAAAAACCAATGAAGGCAAAGCATTGGTTACAGAGTAATGGTGGTTTGGTATCACCAACGAGAAAAACTCCAACATATTGAGATTTTATAGGGAAAAACCTGTTATGGTTCAGGTGTTTGCTAATGTAAGGTAGCACCTCCTGTCTTGTTGATAGAATAGAGGATGCAGTTGGATGCCCTTGGCTAATGTGTACAGAAGTGAGATATTCTTGCATTTAGAGACAGGATTGGGTTTTCTTGAAAGGGTCTCTAGAGACTGAGAAATTTATGTAAGTTATGATATTATACAAAATATTAGAAAGATTTCCTGTAATGACTCCTCTAAAGGATGAGCTTAGCTGCCAACTGCCATCATTCATCGGTGACTTTTTCTGAGTTGATAGTTCATTGATTTTGGATTTAAAAGCCGGCTGAAGGTTGTTGCATCTATGTTTCTCAACCTGGCGATACTTGCAATTCCAGCACTCTCGCTTTTATCCTATATCGGGGACGAAGATTAATTATATTTGAGTACCTTGTTTCATGGCTACCTTTTGTTTAATCTTCAGCAATCTTTTTTTTCAAGTGTCCCTACAGTGTCTATATCATTCAAATGGTAGGCAATTCATACTTGAGGACTTTGCAACATGACTTCAAAAGCTTTAAACAAATTGAAGCTTCTGGAATTTTATCCTAACAAAATAAACTATTTGTTATATATGAGAAATAAATCATTAGTTCCAGCGTGGGTTGATCAAGAAACATATCATAAATTGACTGGGTTTTAATTGTTACAAGTTGTTGGGAGATTAGGATCTTAAATTGCAAGATCTATTTTCCAAAATGATAAAATTTGCTTCAATAGTGCAGCTCTAAATTTGTATAAAACTGAACCCTAGCTTCATAATAGACCTGTGAAATTGGGTACCATCCATTGACTGAAAATACTATAACTGAGATTATCTTTTTTGGTAATTGCTATAACTGAGATTATCATTTAGGAGAAATAGCAACTAGTTTAATGAGTTAACTGAATAGTTTTAAATTGAATATCCCTGCTATTGCTAATGTTGTTTTGGAACAATTGAAGCCCGCCATATGGCACACCCAACATATAAACAAGGAAACCATAGGTTCATGAGCTCTTTAGCCTTATGTTGGTAAATTCTAATATATTGAATGCCTGTGTTATAGCTGTTGTTATGTTGGAATAATTCTTTAGCCTTGGTACTTCTAAATTCTAATATGTTGAATTTTTAAGCCTTTAGTTCAATTTTCATGGGAATCTAAACTGCTTTTACACAAATGAGATGAGAGCTTGAAACTATGTTGCAAATATGCTTCTAATTTTAATGGAAATTCATGTTATTTCTCGTTTACTAAAACTATCCAGGTTTATGCTTGACTTAATATATCAAGCCCTTCATGTTTACAAGTTTGTGGAATTAAGCTCTGTACTTTCAAGTTGATTCCTTTCAATTCAAATCTTTTATTTTTTCAACTGAGGACTAACAACATTAGCAGTGGAATATTTCTGTCTGATTACATAATAGTTCATACAATGATCTTATTTCATGACTTGTTTATGCATTGTTGGAATAATGGTAGGTTTTGTAACTAACCTGAATTATCCCCCAATTGCATGGAAACTTCTGCACTAACTTGCATCATATTGAACTTTAAGACTTCAGTTGTAAAAACACTTAGCATTATAAATGACGGCTTGATTGCTGTACTTTCACCTGGAGAACTGAGCTTAAGAGTCGTCAATCTTTGTTTCTTCCCCATGCAGGCTGCTGAATGGGGTAGGATGAGCATGTGTGATGCTGAGCGAAGGCTTCTTGCTAATGCATTACTTGATATAAACAATGAATGGTTTGTACTTCTGTCAGAGTCCTGCATTCCTCTGTATAACTTCAGTGTGATCTACCAATACATATCAGAATCCAGATATAGCTTCATTGGCGCATTTGATGACCATGGTCCGTATGGAAGAGGACGATACAATGAAAAAATGGCACCTGAGGTAGACATTACCCAGTGGCGTAAAGGCTCTCAGTGGTTTGAGATTAACCGAGACCTTGCAGTCAACATTGTGGAAGACACGACGTATTACCCTAAATTCAAAAAATTCTGTGTCCCTCATTGCTATGTGGATGAACATTATTTCCCAACTATGTTGACCATTCAAGCTGCACATGTCATGGCAAATAGAAGCTTCACATGGGTGGACTGGTCAAGGGGTGGAGCACACCCGGCTACATTTGGAAGAGCAGATGTAACAGAGGAGTTTATCAGAAGAATATACAAAGGTCAGAACTGCAGTTATAATAACCAACCCTCTTCCGTATGTTATCTTTTTGCCAGGAAGTTCGCTCCAAGTGCTTTCGAGCCTCTCTTACATATAGCATCAAACGTTTTGGGCTTTTAGGTTATAATGTTTGTGAAGTGGAAGATGCTCCAAACAGGCGCCATAGACTGATTCATTTCCCAGCGCATTGCATCGTTGAAATATGATGTGCTTTCTTGTACGTCGACCTTTCCTGAGAATGCACGTCTTTTTAGAATCTTTTTGTTCGGTGTACAGAGAACTACAATTAGATATGAAATTTACAATTTCACATTCAACGGTTTCCCCACAACTGTATTTTCAGCCTATAGTTTTTGTTTGATACACTATAAAATAGAACAAAATTCCGAGTATTTTATCAGAAATATGTTGCTGATTCTAAATGGTAATTGTTAAATAGCTTTATCTGTATTTTGGTTTTTTTGGAAGGTAATTAGGAAATTTTATTAATTAAGTAGCAACTAGTACACCAAAACACTAATAATATAATTACATCGAGGCTAGACCTCCCCAAAAGCTATAACTCCCACTAATATATCTGGTTTATGCCACATTCTGCTACATGAACATTGATGAACATTGGCATTATAGGGAAAGCTTGGAGCATAGTTTTGGACGCCAAGGTTGTTTGTCTAAGCTTGAGCTAAATTTGGTTAGACTACTATTAATATCCATCCTGGTATCCTTAAACATTCTACTATTCCTTTGTCTCCAAATATCATATGCGGGCATCCCAAAACTGATTATGAAGAGTTTCTCGTCTCTTTTGCACTTACATATTGAGTTTAGAGGCCAAGCAATTATATTTAACCATTCCTTGTTGGCACATTGCAAGTTGAAAAGTCTAAGTAGGTTATTCCACAAGGCTAAGGAGAAAGTACACTTAAAAAATAAGTGGTCACGGGTGTCTTATGTATCTCCACGTAGTACACAATCTCGACTATCAATTGAAAATTTGATCCTATCCCTAGTGGCAAGTCTTTGTGATACTGCTAACCAGACTAAGAATGAGTGTGGGGGAACAATTTGAGAATCCCATAAAAGGCCAAAGCAGCCCAATCTTGAAAGGGAATCCATAAAAAATTCTTGTAGGAGCCATTAGAGAACTTAAAACTTTTATCCCAAGTCCATTGGATGCAATTAGGAGTAGTTTAAGTCATGGAGGTAACTAGGCATAAGTCAAGTTATTTCCTAGAAAACCCATAGAGTGAAATGGCCAGTGCCAGGTGCTATTTATCAAGATAGCTCCAAACTTGGTATTGAAAGTCACTAAGCTAATATAAAGACCCTAAAGAATGTCAATTGTCAGAACAAAAATTTGTTGCTTCTCGATTGCCTATTTTGATCTTTATGTGAGGTTACATAGTGTGGAAGGTTTTATGAAAAGTATATGAGTGAGTTGGTTTTATCTTGATGGTCCATATGCTCTCTTCTCTCAAATGATACGTTTGAATCCACTTCATCCACAAATTCTCCTCCTCTAAATAAATTTTCCATAAGCTCTTGGCCATAAGTACCCTAGCCATGCTTCTAATAAAGCTTAAGCCAAGCCCTTCATTTTGCTTTGGTAGGCATATGGTACTGCATTTGATATTCAAAATTCTTGCACAGTTGCCAGTCTCTCTCGAGATGAGGTCTCTTATTAGCTTGTCAATTCTCTTCATCACTCCTTTTGATAGATCTAAATGGAAACACCAATATATATAGAGACTATTGAGCACAAATATTGTTAGTAGCAATCTTCTTTCAATAAAACTAATAAGTGGCGAACAATCCGCAACATTTAGTCTCCTAGTTAAGATGGGGAACCCCTAATATCTGAATGGAAGTTTTTGAAGCTTTAATCCTAGTGAAGGGGAAATCAGACTAGCATTAGAGTGCGAAGAAGCAAACAAGTCAATAGAACTTTTTCTTGGGTTTAAGCTTAATCCCAACACTTCTTTTAAGGTCTTTAGAGACTTCATAATTTGGTTGACTTAATCAAAATATGCTCCACAAAGCATCAAAAGATCATCAACAAAGGAAAGTTGATTTAATCTTACGACATTTGTGATGATATCTAAAGTAGAGAGCTCTTGAAATGTTTAGTTAAGTGATTCTAAACAATATCTCCATAACAATTACAAATAAGTATAGAGATAACGACTCTCCTTGCCTCGACCCACGAGCTGCTTTGAAGAGGTTCGAGGGCTCTGTTATGCCAAAATAAGTTATAAAAAGTGCCTAGGCTATCCTACTCATAAGTATACGAGGTAATTGTAGTTGATTACCTAGAGTCATCTCTTAAGGATGTGAAATTGATTCACTCAAATTAATCTTCAATAAAAATAAAAACAGATGTAATCCTGAGCATTTTTTCCTGATTTGTTGAGTAAAGTCTTTAAAGAAAATTATACAATTAGACTAAGTAAACTAATTTAACAAAAGAAAAAAAAACTGATTAATGATGTGGGAAACTCTTCATAATTAATTTTACTAATTTAGTCTCCTACGCATGACTAAGGCGGAAATGATTGAATAATTGTCTTACTAAAATTAACAGTTAGATTATGATCCCTCGTTCTATCTAACCCCCTGGGTTATAAGTTCAGTCTCGCTTGGTCGTATCATCGATCGAAGATAACACATCATCTTAGCTGGGTTGGTGTTCGGTTTTTTAAAATCAATTCAAATAACAAACTAATCTAACTTTAGTATTCGACAAGTTTATCATCCAAATCAATCATGCAAACCTAATTAATAATTGCCCACTTAAGTTAATATATTTCTAATTCTTAACCCAAGTGTCTATAGCTTCTCGTTCTAATATTAAACTTCTTATCTCGATCCTTCATTTAATACCTAAATAATGCAAATTTTGGCCACACTATTACATCCAATAAACTTAGAAACTATAGTAAATAGTAAGACAATAAAACAATCTAAATTAACTACATTAATTCTCAAGATTAAATAATTAACACATCATGGAATAAACAAAGTTCATCATCTTCATATACTTCAATCCTATAGTTTACAAGAACAGAGAAGTATCAAAGCAATAAACAGAGCAAATAACCAAAATTGACTGTCCAAGCAATAGAGGAAATAGTCATGTGAAACAAGTTTAATAATGCAACAGAAGATAGAATAAGAATGAGCAAACAAATGGATTGTCAGATGGAAGCTGGTGGTGGGTCTTCTGCTAAGTTCAACCTCTCTAGCATTGCTATTGCCTTCCCCCTTTGCTTGATTCTCACCCAAAAGATCAACTTCAACTCTCGCTTGCTGCCTCTACTTCAAGCTCTACCGCTCTATTGTTTTTCTCTTTTGCCAAACCCAACTATGTTCTCTAGTCTTCGTTCTTTTCTCCGCGTCCACCTCTCTTTCAATTTTTTTTACAACCCTGTGTATGTTCACTCCCATCTCTCTTACTCCTTCTATTTGTAGTCCGAGTCTAGGTTTAGGTTTTTATCCCATCAAACCCTGCATTAGATGACACGTAATATTAAACATTTAATGAAATTTCTGTCACACCCGTGACTGTGGGAGAGTCACACTCGTGACTTGCACAGTCATGGGTTTGACTCCATTAACATGAATGGACTAATTAATTAATGTTACATGCATGATTCACGTCCACATTCATTCTTTCATGCATATTTTTTTCTTGTTTTCATGCAATGTTCACAAGACACTCCATTCAACATTCATTCCATTTTCGCTTAATTCATTTCAAATTTGGATTAAAACATAAGCATTTATAACCAAAATCAAGATATGAAAGCAAACAAAATCAATAGAAATTAGACACAATAATTCCCCACACTTAAATTATGCTTGTCCTCAAGCAAAATAAAGAATACTAGCCTATACAAGAACAACTAATGAAATCAACGATTTCCTAAAAAATAGTTAAAGATATCAACGATCATTTCAGTAAACACAGCCTGAGAACTTGAAACTTATAATACTCTATGAACAGACTATTCCTTGCATGCTTAGCCAAAATTAATAAGTACTTTAACTCAAAGACCATTAACAAGTGTGATAGACACAGACTCCACTCTCCATCCTCCCATGAATTTAAAGGTAGGATCTATTCACTCATCATTCATTTCATATAAGGCATCTAGCATAGACTTGCTTACTAATTCAATACAAACATCAATCTGAAGGTCTTTATTTTGGTTGTAATGGGGTCGGGCTAAGGGTAGGAAAAAGGAAAATCATAATTTAAAATCACGTAATAAATTGAGCATTTAAAATAATACAAAACAATGAAGCATGAAACATTCAATTCTTTCCTCTCATTTAACAAGGTTAGCACTTCCCTTCTTATGCCTCCCCTCTTTCTTTCATTTTTTGTTCATCTTCTTTTCCGTCTGTTTCTTTTCTATTCTCTTTTTCTTCAATTATTTATTTATTTATTTTAAACTAGGAAATTAAGAAAAGAAAAATATAGAGGAGAGATAATTGCTACAACCATATCCATTTCTAACACAATAGCAAATTATATACTATGATCCCCCACAATTACTCAAGCAATTACTTCCTAAAACCAATAATAAGATTTCAAATGCTCATCTTGCCCTATAGTAGGTACAATAAAGAGGATAAATAATTAAGGTAAATGTTCATATTTTGGATTTAAAGAAAGAAAAAGGTTTCATGTTAAGCTCAAAGGGGCTCATTAAGGGTTACATTACAATGGCTTTTTAAGAAAAAGTGGTAAATCCTAATTGCCTTCATCATTTCAATGTTTGCATAAGATTATGTGATCTCAACTAGTATTTGCAAGCAAGTTCTAGAGTTCTTTAATCATAAAAGAGCACTCTCAACAATACTTGAATTTGATGTCAAATATTTCAAAGGGCTCAAATTCTTACCAAAGAAAAGTGACATTCATCTATCACAACAAACTAATGTCCTTTTAATCGAAATCCAAGTTAATCAGTCTAAGCATGCAATTATATTCATTCACCAATATTATGCATTTCTAATTCCGATCAAGTTATTTCATGACCATGTATCTCTAACTATTAAATGGAAAAAACAAATACACAACACAAAATCAAAATCAAAATTTTTTAATTAAATACTACTCCACCCCACTTAAACATCACGTTATTCATAATGTGATAAGAAAATAAAAGAAGGATCTAATGTAGCACCCCACTCCCACAATGACCCGAACCTGACATCATAGATGATATCCGAGTCCGTACCCCCGCCAGGGTGGTGTGCTAGAGCACTCAATCATTCAGAAATTGGTATAAATGTTTTTTAGCCACAAACATAAAATGTGGAAATCGAATACTCAAATTGGGCCCACATTCATTTATAAACCTTTTCAATTATCACAAAACCATCAACGAAAATTTCAATAGCCATTTGGGTCCTTTCACAATTACAAAACACTTAAGTCATTTTGGAATACAAATTTATAAAAAAATTTTGGAAAACAATAATGCAGACGTGAACTGATCCCGACCTCTATCCTTCTCTTGAATGCTGTAAGTATACTCCCGTTTCTTCTAAGGCCTGACAAATATTTACAAATTTTTGGTGAGTTTTGCAAACTCAATGAGTAATCATTATCGATGGCTCACCCAGTCACATAACACATAATTCACATATGTCACTTTATTTCACATTTCACATTGCACATTATTTCACATTCAATACACTTAATCATTCATATGATGCATATGCAATGCATATGAGACTCTCTTTCCATTTGTTACTTTGTTGTGACCGAGTACCTAAACTTTCTCATATTAGGCTCATTGATAACTGTCCCTTATCCACTTGAGAAATACAAGGCTTATTAAACGTTGAGCC
>JANVCL010000009.1:13203-26094 GCA_026546855.1 Erythroxylum incrassatum
TTATGATTTTGCATATGAAATTAAGATGAATATGAATGGGATTGTATATGAATGGAATTAAGTTCTGATTCTGGATTTTGATTGAGATTATTGAAGTGCTAGGTATAGATTTGTGTTTGTTTGTGTTGGTTGGTGTTGAGATTCCGGACGGGTGGTCCGATGACTTTGTGTGATTTGGTTTGGTATTTAGAAGTGTATTTTGAACCCTTTGCAGGTTTTGGGTTTCTTAGAATACAGCCGTTATGCTGCCCAATTTTTGTGAAATTGGGTGGGGCTGGTTTGTGTATAAGTTGTATGTGAGAAATTATGGTAAATGGAAGAATAGGAATTTGATTAAATTGATGAGTTATGAGATATGATAGATTTTGAAGAAATAAGTTTTGTTTGAGGATAAATTGTCCAAAAGGGAATTGGAATAAGTTTGAAAAAAAAGAATAATATGAGAAAAAAAATTATACCGGATTTCAGATCGGTTTAGTCTTAGGGTTTCCAACGTGACGACGATTTTCAAAAATATTCGTTACCGGATGTCGAACAATTCGTTTGGTTCGTTTTTCGTCTGCTGCGATTTTGTAAATCCGATTCTTTGATTTCGATTATGTTTATTTTCCGATTCGATTCGTTTCGCTTCGCGATCCGCTTCTTTGATTTCGATCCGTTCATTAGTTTTGTTTTGTTTTCTGATTCTCCGTTCTTTGGTTTTCTGTTTTTCGTTGCGCTTTTCGGTTGGGATCCGGTTTCGAAATCAGGTCCCAACAAATTTTCTATAGCTAATTAGTGCCCATAAGTAGCCCATTAGCATGTAATTAAATTCTAAACATAACATAAATATGGTAAATAAGAAAGTAAAAGACTAAATAAAAGGTCTTGTGGTAAACCTTCACTTATTTATTGTGGCCAGCCTAGGTTTCTTCCAAATGGGCTTCAATATTTTGCTCATCTATGACCGACCTGCTCTTGTTTTTTTGGCTTACACAAAAATGGGTTGAGATGGTCCTCCATCACACGACAAGGCTGCACATGTCGGGATTCTCCGTGGGATGTGTCGTATAGATAACTGTTAATTATGGAGCTTGATCGGATCAGCTCGTGACAACCGGTGCGTCTTACACGAATCACGACAAGCCTGCCCACGTCGTGTTTCTCTGTGTAATGTGTCGCACGAGATCATTCGCGCCCCTGTACGATTGATTGTCCATTTTTTTGCCTAAAAAAAGCCACTTTTTTCAAGAAAAATTCCATGATTTTGAAGCTACCAACAGCTTCTCATGTCGGAATGACCACACTCCTAACGAATTAATTAAAACCTTCGGTACATAAACATGTGTATTGTTGTCATATTGCGCCCTTGTCGGGATTTTCTTTGCGACGTATCTCACGATAGCATTCTCACTCCTATAAAGCAAAAGGGCGCGTCTGAAGGAGAAAAAAGAAGTGAGAGACTACTTATACAAACGCAGTGACATCCGTACCAAGGGGACGACGCGAATCGCTTGGACCCACAGCCTCCTCGACCTAAGATCGAATTGAATCGTTTTCTCGTTCTTCGGAGTATTTCTAGCTCCGGAGGGTGGACGTACTTTTGAGCAAATCGTCGTCACATAGATAATTACCGGTTACGGAACTTGATCAGATCAGCCCATGGCAACCGGAGCATCCTGCACAAATCACAACAAGGCCGCTCATGTGAGGATTCTCCGTGCGATGTGTCGCACGAGATCATTCGCGCTCCTGTACGATTTTTTGTCCATTTTTTCTGCCCAAAAAAATCCACTTTTTTCAAAAAATATTCCATGATTTTGGATCTACCAACAACTTCTCATGTCGAAATGACCAAACTCATGACGAATTAATTAAAACCTTCGATACATAAACATGTGTATTGTGTTCATATTGCGCCCCAGTCGGGATTCTCTCTGTGATGTATTTCACGATAGCGTTCACGCTCCTGTACAGCAAAAGGATGCGTTGGAAGGAGAAAAAGATGTAGGGAGGGGTGCAACACGAGGACTTCCCAAGAGGTCACCCATCCTAGCATTACCCTCGCCAAAGCACATTTAACCGCGAAGTTCTAATAAGATTTGACGCATTATTGCTAGTATGATCCCACTCAACAACTTACGCGACAATACCTAATTATACAGACGCAGTGACACCCATAGCAAGGGGACGACGCGAATTGCTTGAACCCACAGCCTCGTCGACTGAAGATCGAATTGAATCATTTTTTCGTTCTTCGGAGCATTTCTAGCTCCGAAGGATGGGCGTACTTTTGAGCAAATCGTCATCGCATAGATAACTGCCGTTACGGAACTTGATCGGATTAGCCCGTGGCAATTGGCGCGTCCTGCACGAATCATGGCAAGGCCGTCCGTATAGAATTCCCTATGCGATGTGTCACAAGAGATGATTTGCACTCCTGTGTAGCTGTTTGTTCATTTCTCTACCCAAAAAATCACTTTTTTCAAGAAAAATATCATAATTTTGGATCTACCAACAGCTTCTCATTTCAAAATGACCACACTCTTGATAAACATCTTTTTCTCCTTCCAACGCGTCCTTTTGCCGCACAGAAACATGAACACTATCGTGAGATATGTCGCAGAGAGAATCCCGATAAGAACTCAATATGACCACAATACACATACTTATCTATCGAAGGTTTTAATTAATTCATCAAGAAAGTGGACATTTCGACATTAGAAGCTGCTGGTAGATCCAAAATTATGAAATTTTTCTTTAAAAAGGTGGTGTTTTTTGGGCAAAAAAATGGACAAACAACCATACAGGAGCGCAAATGATCTCGTGCAACACATCGCACAGAGAATTTCTTCTTGTCTTACCATTGCACCATTCATATGTATATGTTAGTCTAAAGGTTTTCTCAAATCCTACCAGCCAATCATTGGCTATCCTACATAACCAACTTTTCGATGTTTCTTTATTTATTTATTTTTACATTCAAATATCCCACTTCTGCTGACTCTTTACCCCATGACATAATCTTTTTAGGCCAGACTGAATTCTTGGGCTACCTCTTGGCCCTTAGGCCTCCATCCTTTACCATGCTCGCAACAGCAAGTTGGCACAAATAATCGCCAACGATTATTGGATAATGCGAGGCAAATAAATAACAGCGATAACCACTACTGCAAGCTTTAAGCCATAATCTAAACTCGAGTTGATCTTCGTGATTTATCAGTGGGCAATATTTGTGGAATTACTAATGGAGTGAGTGTGTTGCTGTAGTTTATATAGCATTAAATATCGACGTGATAGCAAGGAAAAAAAAAACAGAGATGGATGGTTAAATCAGTGATCTCTGACGCCATCAAAACTTGCTCTTTTAGAAGTTACTGTAAAATTGTTCACACCCCACTGTTTCACAGCAGGAATTTATACAAGAATATACCAATATTTCTTTGGTCTCTTTTTTATTAATTCCACAAATTTCCTCTAAGTTTTCCCTCCAAAATCGAACCCTACAATGTATGCGTCAAATTAAAAAATTGTCGTTTCCTTATTAACACTCACCCAATTTTTCAAATTTAACACATCGTAGCTAACCCTTATTGACAAAAATAAAATATGCTAAAAACTCATATTATCATCAATAGAAACTAATGAAACCATATCATGAATAATTATGTACCTAAAATTTTACTAGGACTAATTAGGATTTAAACGAATAAAATTTATTACGATAAAAATAAAATCGAATCTAATACGGTGAAATACGTCCATCGTATTTAATATTATTCTCAAACAAATGCACCAAATCACCGCCAAGTCTACTTCGGGATGTAAACTGTAATTTCAATATGCGTAGAGAACCTTTACAATTTATTATACAATCATAATATACAAAACAGGAAAATCTTGATAAGTTTGCCACAATAAATTTATTTTCAGTCTCTCTCCCTGGCTGTGGCGACAGTAAATCATCAAATTATTAATAGAACAGCGTCTTTTCCCATCTCAATAGAGAAAGAAATGGGTCGAAGACAATTCATAGCCAGCGACGTACATACGCAACTTAAGAACACCAGATGGAGTTGCTCCATGCCAGCATCCAAAACCAAAAATCAAAAATGTGAACGCGTAATCACCAACACATTTCTTCCGGTTAAACCTACGTATCCATACTGTTGTCCTCGGACCTTGGCAATTCTCAATGAGCATATCTATATTCAATACTAAAAAATAGGCGGTTTGACCTCAAATTCACTTTGTTAAGCTGTAGAACTATTATGATCAACAAGCAATAGAGCTGTTATCCTCATTGCTTTCAGTTCGTACTAATGAATCTCACGAAGTTATGATGTCAAATTTTCGAGATCAGAAAAGTGCACCCTACAAAGTAGCGTTCATGGAACCACTTTCAGGTTTTCCAGCTATATTTCCTGGAATCATCCCTACATTCATGGCTAAACATCGGTTGCCACATAACCATTCACTCTCTTCCATTAAGCCACTGAATGAAGGGTAGGAAATAACTAAAGTGGGCCCTTAAAAGAACAAACACATTTTACTGAAGATTCAAGTAGCAACATAACGTTAATTCAAAGGTAGAAATTTCTGGAGACTATATAAAAAGCCACCAAGAAGGACTGCCATTACTCCATTCTCATCGTCAACCAAAAACCAGTGATAAAGATTACTGAGTTCAAAAAGTCTTCAGCAAACAAGTAAAAGTTGAGCCAAGTAAACATGCTCCTAACTTGCTACGGATCATGTTGTTGATTTAAGTGAAAGATATCGAAGTAAATGTATCTCCTTTTATGTTTGATCTCAATATAGCAATGCATTATAATCATAAGTAAAAGAGCCTGCTGTTGACAAATTTAAATATGTAAAACAAAAGGTTTCATTATACTGTTCATATTCTACATATCACACAACAGGGTAACGTGTATAATACCAATGATTAGCCACCAATATGTATCATAGGTCTATTTCCCGTTTTTGCTATCTCAAACATTCCAGCATGTGAAGCTTTCTTCCTTTTGACCTGAAGTTATAAAGAGATTATTAAGCCATGCAGCAAATATGCAAAAGTTGCAAGGCTCAAAAATATGGGAGCCAAAGGCAGTGAGTGATCTTCCACCAATGAAAACATGAACATAGATTAACAGAATCGCCAAATGACACCACACCCACAGCCCTGATACAGAAAGTATACATGTGTTGCATTCCTCTAGGCAAATTGTTTACAATGACTGTCTAAACACATCTGATTGCTTGAGAAACATGCAAGTAGCCTTCTAATCAAAATCAAAGACAAAAATCTGAGGGATGACATTTTTTTCTTTGACAGGATAACCTAAACATGCCCCAGATCAAGAGTATGGAACAAAGAAAACATCCATTATGCAGATATCATTATGAAGACAGTCACAAAGAAGTTTTTTTTTAAAAAAAGGGGTTTGAGAACAATCAAGAATGGATAAAATAAGTTTGAGCAAATATAAAATAGCATACTGCAGCCCCAATTATATCTCTAAGCTCATTGTCATCAGCGCCACGACGAAGTGGATCTCTTAAGCTAACCTGCAAAAGGAAAACATAAGTAAAAATCACAAACCAAAAAAAAGGAAAAAAGATATAAACTGGAAAAAGTTAAAGCACTCCACTGATTCGAGACATAATATTAAGTAGATATCCTGTTTTACCACAAGGCATAATGGTTTGTTGAAATTTAGAGAATTATGACTTCAAACTATAAATACCTGGTGAAAAATGATATACCAACCCAAAAGAATGAAAAGTTTGGAAAATCTTAGACAACAGGCTATAAAGAATTTTTGTTTCCTCAAACAAGATCCTAGTATTCTTCAACAATAAAACATATCCATCAATATGACTGTACAATCACTCAAAGATGCAAAACGGAAAAGCATGCAACTATCAGTTATAAATCAACAACCTTCCTCCCTATATGGAATTATTATATTTCATCATGAGCAAAGAATAAGAGGATTTACTCTTCTATTACCAATTCTATAAAAGACTCTTGAAATGTTAAATAGCAAATAGTCAGGATAAAGACAATGCAAGTTCATAAGATACGGAAACACAGACGAAGGCAACTGAAGCAGTAATAATTGACATTCAGTAGTAAGTTTAGCATCCAACATTGATTTTCACCCTATTTATACAAGTAGTCACAATATAATAGATATGCAGATGTTTTACCTCTGAAGGACCAAAGAGGCAGACTTTAAAGTTTCCATCAGCTAAAAGTCGCAATCTATTGCAACCCGCACAAAAATGCTGAGTCATTGATGTGATAAAAGAAACAGTCCCAACATGGCCATCTATCATGAAGTTCTTCGCTGTATCTGTTGGATGATCCCGCATCCTCTTAAGCTCTTTAAATTGTTTTGTCTGGTTAAATCGATAACAAAAGTTAGGAGAAAGCATTTAGGAATTTCTATAAAAGAACAAGACAGACTTCTAACTTACCACTCTATCCCACATTTCCGAGAAAGGAACAAGCTTCCTAAAATTCCAGACATTTCCATCGAAAGGCATGAACTCAATAAACCGTACATTGATTGGTCTATCACGAGTCAACTCTACGAAATCACAGAGCTCATCATCATTAAACCCACGGATTACAACACAGTTGACCTAATAGCAGCCAGCATATGCACAAATTGACAAGACTCTGAGTTTAGTATCAATAAAAGCCTTTCAAAAAAATGAACAAATAAGAAAACATAAAAGAATCACCATTCAACAAGGAATTTTAAAGAACATACCTTCACAGGATTGAAACCACAGCTTATGGCAGCATTGATTGACTCCATAACCCTTTCATGTCCTTTCCTCCTGGTCATGAGTTCAAACTTGGCTGGAACCAATGTATCCAAGCTGATATTTACAGCCGTCAGCCCACATTCTTTGAGTTTTGGAAGTTTTCTAAACAGGGTAATACCATTGGTAGTCATGGCCAAAGTCGTGAGTCCCTTCAAATTAGACAGCCGTAAACATATCTCTTCTATATCTTTCCTAATTGTTGGCTCCCCACCTGTCAAACGAATTTTATCCACCCCAGAAGTAACAAAAATATTGGCTAAACGAATTATCTCATTCTGTGACAATAGTTGAGGGCTAGAAGTAAGCTCTACACCCTCAGCTGGCATACAGTACTGACAACGTAAATTGCAACGTTCTGTCAAAGAAATTCTCAAGTAAGAATGCATCCGCCCAAATAAATCAACCAACGTATCAGGAACAAGATCAGTATTCTGTGGATCTTCTGACCCATGAGAAGTTGTAAATGTCCTGAACATAAATCCATCGAAAGGATAATTTAATAAAGCTTTAAATATGCTAGTTCTGGACGCAAAACTTTTTCCAAGTTCACGATCAACCTGCAAGCATGTAAATTAACATTTTTAGCTTCCAAGTAAATCGAGCTAGAATTTATTTGCCAGCACCATTGCCAACACCAAGAAGACAAAAGCAAAGCTCAACTTCCTCAACTAAGAATGAAATACAAAACTTCATGAATCAGCAAAATTCAACATAAGAGTAACCAGCAGATCTACTATGTCAGAAATATTTAATCAACTTAAATATTTCCATGTACTTATGTTTATGCATTTGAATCATTTATCACATAAGAGCACATATAAATAATATTGGACGCTGGCTATGACATCAGCTTACTGTCAAATGCCAAATCGAATCCAATCAGCAATCACTCATCAAAAACTATAGAAAAATGAGGAAGGGACATCGTATAGACATGGCAATTATAAAATGGAGAAGAGAAAGACTGATTACAAGATTGAAAGAGGTCAACATCTTAATCGATTTTAAAGAACTGCAGACGTTAGACTGTTTCGCCTGTAACACAATACTTTATTTTCTTGTCCTTTAGTGAAAGAGAGAATGAAAGGGTTCTTTATTACCACCACATAATTATAATATAAAGATGAAACAAAAATAGTAGATCCACTATAAAAGTGAAAATCAAATTGAGGAAGAACTTACAGCATGACAAAAGAGTGTTGTAGAAAGTACAGAAACACTTTTAAAGAACATCATTGCTTACTGCAGTCCACCTAGGGAATTTTTACCTAAAAAGAAACAATTTAACAAATTAAAGGAAATAGTGAACACACATAACCATATTTATGCTTGGAGCTCGATCTCAATCAACAAATCACAGATAATAATCTTCATTAGGAGGGAGAAAAGAAGGATACACATTTGTCATGTGGAAAGAGTTTGACAAAAGGCGCTAAAATAATACAGAAAATAAACTAAATATAAGTAGAATGAAAGATGAAAGGAATGAAAATAGATCGGCACAACACAAGGCCGAGCGAAATATCTTTGATTTGGTAGGATGAGCAAGTTTTTGATTGGATTGCAGGGGCCCACTTTGAGTTGTGCTAGAAGTTTAAGATAATAAGCCTTAGCCACTGAAAGTTGATCCTTTAGTTTCTTCAACATAGATTCCTTCTTATCTGCTCTATCACATTCATGCCAAAGGCAATTGCTTCCAAACTTCAGTTCATATAACTTTTCACTTCCTTCAAGCACCTTCTCCACCACTGCCTTTCATGTCTCTCCTCCCATCCTCTCCTTTACTATCACTTCTAGAAAACTATGTGAAAATGAAGATAAAGACAACCATCTAGCATGATACTTTTCCTTACTTTACCTCCAATAACCCATTTGGTGTGACACTTCAACTCACAGAACCATCCTGTTCTTCCTTTCCACCAAACAAAATCATAGGCTTTCCTAATTTACAGGGAGACACAATCCAAATAAAGACCCATAATGGTTTATGATTCAAATATGATGCATCCAACGTTAATTAATTTTATCCTACTTCAATATGATGCATCCAACATTAATTAATTTTATCCTACTTCACCCAACCTGAACTGATTCATTTTGATCCAATCTTACCCAATTACACTCTCTTTTCTTAAGACTGAAAGATAGAATGCAATTGTCACCATTTTCACCCAAAAAGTTGCTAGACATATCGACCCAAACTACAGAATAAAACAAAATCATAACAAGCCAAACTAAAAAATAAAACAAATTCCTTGATCATTTCAAGCTTATTGAGTCTAGCCTAACTTGGGCCAACAAATTATGGACCGATTTGAATTGACCCATATGTAGTTGATTATTGCTATTTTACTCAAAGGAGAAGGAATTTTCATGTATTCTCACATTTCCCAACTCTACCTACCTTATATAATAATGATTATCCAATAAAGACCTGGCTTAACATAAAGTCATCCACCTAACTCGAGATTTGGATGAAACAAAGTCACCCAACTAACTCTGGACTTATGCAATGAGTTGGATATCATAGAAACTAGTTCCCAAAATATTAGAACTTGAAAAATGATCAAAGAAAGATACATTTCCCAATGTAAAGCATGGTTGTAATAAATTGGAGATCAAATGAGCAAAAATAACAAGCCCAATTCATTGACTGATGCATATGAAGCTGGAACTTGGAACTTATGAAAGATATATGGCACATCTCACTAACTGATTAAGAAAATAGCTATTACTAAAAATGTGTCTTATCCTATCCAAAACAAAATATAAGCATAATCTAAGTTTCATGACGTCAAAACACAAAAGTTAAATTAAAAATATTATGCATATGAATTACTATGAATTACTGAAGGGTAATAGTGACCTAATCATAATAAAACCTACTTTCAAACATAATTACCAAGAATCTTGGAAATTCACACAACAAGGAACCATTTTCTACAACTAATCAGTCAAAAAACTATCATAGAAATTGGTTCCCAAAATATAGAACTTGAATAGATAACAAATTGAACATCAAATGAGCAAAAATAACAACCCAAATCCATTGACCAATGCATATGAAGATGGAACTTGGAACTTATGAAAGATATATGGCACATCTCACTAACTGATTAAGAAAACAGCTATCACTAAAAATGTGTCTGATTTGATACGCATGAACCAGAAGAAAACATAAGTAGGATAAATTAGAATGATAATCAATATAATTAGTAGTAAAGTAGGCACTAGACCTGCATAACAATCAACATCACAATGACATTTATGCATAAGAATAAGGTTTGAAAAAATCAACAATGTCAAAACAATGAAACATGTTCTTTTACAAGCAATCAAGTTTAAAAGACAAAATGATAATGCTAAAGGGTGTATATCTACTGTCAAATGACCAGAAGGGCCTGTATCTACTGACAAATGATCAGAGTTTTACAGCCACAGCAGAAAGGAGATTCAAAGAACTTGATTCTCTAAAGTAGGGTCTTACTGGAAAATTATGGATGCCCATTGAATGAGGAGTTGACCCAAATTAAAGAATTTGCATCTACCAAACAACCTAACACTATGGAGTTGCATTAAGAAAAGGACCAACAAGAGCAATAATGTTGAGCTGAAACAGGGAACCTCACTTCTTAACAAATTCTTAGCCTAAAATTGCATTATTCAGGTCAACAAGATAAAGATTAGATGTTGTTTATGTCTTTAAAACCCCTTTGTAAAGATATGGACCATATAGGATTTGAAAATCACAAGCCTTGAAATTATTGAAGTCTATTCCAGTTCAGTTCAGCAAAACAAAATTAATCTGTCAAATTTTAGATGAATTACACAGCTGAAAATTTATTCTACAAATTAATCGTAATGTTACAATATGAATTAAAAGCCAATCACTCTAGGAAACAACCCAAAATGAGTTATGGAAGGTGATGAATAATGGCAATACAGATGTGGAATTTGAATGATCATAAGTTATAAACCATGCAAATGTGTTGTCAGAGGCTGCCATCCTTTGTTATAAAGTCTAACAAGCCAATAAACCTAAAAACCTCCTATAGTGACATCTAATAGAAAACCAAAGTTCAATCATGATTACACCCAAGTAGCATGTCATGGACTGCAGGGCACTAGATTAATCCAAGCAGTAAAGTGAAAATTGAAGTACCTAGAGTCAACAGAAAGCTGCTCATAGATAACAACAACAAAATACCCGAGAACTATCACCAAATATCCCCTTCATATCCATAAAGTCTTCTACCTAGTAGGAATAGGAAATTATCCTAAATGAAATGTTATGTTTGAAAAATATCAAAAGCCAAATCACGTCACGAATAGTCTAATAACAACATGACTTGACAATTAAGTTACCTCTAAATCAACCAAAGAATTTCACAAGAAATGAGCAGTTAAAAGGAACCGAACTACCAAAAAAGAACATAAGGATGAACACAAGCTATTAACAAAAGATAAAAATGACATGCCGAAAGATAAGTCGAGACAAAAAAAAAAGGAATAGATCAACGAGACAAAAGAGGATTTTAATCAGTATAAGAAACTAGCAACAAGATGAAATAGCTCACCAAAACTTTAGAAATCAAACGTCCATGTGTTTGTGTGTGTGAGTTTTGGTGGTCTTTGAATGGTCAACGAAACATAATCAGAATTAGTAGATATCAAAGACAAATATCAATTTACGTCTTATGTAAGAGGATCGCAACTAAAAGAAGGAAAGAAAAAGAAGAAAAGAAGAAACCAAAACCTAGCATTACCTCTCGTGATTCCTGCTCAACTTAGATATTTTTTTGGTGCTGTAAAATTAAGCCCAGTTAAGATTGCGAGGACATCTAGGTGATGGACTCAGTCTCTAGGTAGCAATCGAGTAATAGAGATAAGGTGTGCTGCTTTCCTACGGCTACGATCCAAGATGGTTTGGGTTGAAGGAGAAAGGAAGGTCTGGTCAGGTAATAGTAGGAATTCGTCGAAGGAAGTATGGCGATTGTGGCTAGAGATCAGAGCGACTGAAGTCGATGAGAGGGATGACGAAGGACAGTTACTCCAAGAGGTCAGCCATCTTCACAAAGTATTCTATCATAAATGGATCAGAATAGACCAAAATGTCCTTTTTTTATATATTAATTCCACACAAAATTTTACAGTTGTTTGGTTGTATTTATTTCTATGATTGAAATCGACACGTTCCACAAACGGAACGATTTTATTTCACGGCAAACTTGATTTCATAAGACTCTCCACTTTACTTTCCAAGGTTAGAGGATGAGTCGTTAATTATACCTAATTTTTTCTTTATATTTTTAGGTTTTGAATTTCTAAACTTCTGATAAGAAAAGAGTAATTTTACTAATTATGAAAAATATAAATAAAATATATTTGGAATAAATAATTTTTATTTTTATTTTTATTTTTAAAAATTAAGGAAACCACAATATATTACATAAACAAAATTAATTATTTTCGATATGCCGGGCTTCAAAAAGGAGTTATGAAATTATTAGTTTCGTAAGTGAACTATATAAGCAACATAAAATAATGAAGCATAATTAACGAGGGCTGATCATTAGACTTAATTCCAAGAGACGTCGTTTTGAAAGGAGATTCAGACTTATATTTTTGTGAATGCTTAGGTGCATTCCGATCTCTGCCAATGCCATGAGATCTTTGATAAATGCATCTTCAATTGTCGCTTGATCCCGAAAAAATTCTTTTACTTTTTTAAGTATATATATATAAGGACGAGTTAGGATGGACGATCACGCAATCAATCTCATTCGTCTATTTAATCTAACGGTTACATTAACATCCTCACAAAGCCATTTTTCTCCCTCCCTCCCTAAAAGTTCTAGAGATATTTTCTCTTTCATGTTACGAAGTCCTCTCTTGTTCTTTTCTCTTTCTCACACAACCTTTGTGATCCTTCTGTTGTCTTTCTTTCTCACACATCCTCACAAAGCCAAGGCATTACCATAAAGAAAATCCGACGGAAGTGAGGCGAATGGGATGTTTCACTGTTTCCACTGTGATCGTGGATCTGGTAAAGCGCCAAAGTTCTTGACA
>JANVCL010000009.1:35346-45816 GCA_026546855.1 Erythroxylum incrassatum
TCCTCTCCTATAGCTCTCCAAGAATAAGGTAAGATCTAGCAGTCTTTTCTTTATTCTAGCTATTCCCGGGTCAAAAGAGTTTGCCCCGGTTAGGTTCTCCGACCTCTGCGTGGATACCGTTAGAGACGATCTCCTTTGGTCGTTATGGTTTGACGTTGTTATATAGACACAACGATCCTGGCTTTTGGGAAGGTCCCGGAATAAAAATTTTTGTTTTCCGCACCGTGTACATGTGATGTACACACCGGGATTTTCCTACAAATATCACGCAAAATACATCAAATATGGGTATGAAAATATAGTCAAATATGCATATATCACATAACAAAAACTTGATTGACTTATTTTGAGTTAGTCAACATTGTAATAACTGCAAGTGCACAGTGTATCTATAGCTAATATCGATAAGTATGGGTCGATCTTAGGAAGACGATGAATACTAGTAATTAACCTTCCCTTATTATCTAACCTAAGGATTAATTTTAGATTTTGAATAAAAGAAAATAAAAATTTAAACAATTAAAGAAATAGGAAACAATAATGAATGTAGTGATAGTGAAATTCACGTAGAAAACTATCATTAATTAGTAACTAAGTTCGAATCTCCCTGAACCCTTAACAGATTAGCCTTTTATCATGCGATTTTTTTATTTATATATTGGATAGTGGAGACTCCTATGATATGTCAATAATTAACCTTGAGTCTATTAACAACTAATCCTAAGGTTTCTAATTGAATTACTCAAGTTAAATTTTATAGAATTGCGTTACCGTTTTATAAATCTCTCTATTAAGTTTGACCCTAATCTAGAAGATTTATGCATCCTATTTCTAGGATTGCAATCAACTCTTTCCAATTACCATGGATCTATTCAAACCTAGGAAATCTCTATGTATGAAATCAGATTACGAACTAATATTCCCGAGTTTATTAGAAGATAAGTAAAACACATAATTAGATCACAATAATCAACCAAACCATTTGTATTAATAAAAGAATAAAAAATTAAAGTATCAACTTAAGGTTCATCTAACCTAAATACTACTAAACGTTTAGTTACATATGATCGAACACAAAATCAAAAACAAAACCGAAACAAAAAGGAATTGAAAACAACATAATCATAATTTTAAATCTCCCTGATTTTCTTCTATCAAATATTCTTGTGATGTAGAGGTTTGATCTTGTATTCCAATGGATCTGTCGATGATTTCTTCATGTTTTCTACTTCTTTGGACCAAAATCACCTCTGGAGAACAAACTCCATGTCTAGAATCGCCTCCCAGTTTCTACTCTCTCTTCAAATCTCTGTTCATGCGTTTAGTTATAAAATTCTAGAGTTTTGTCTAATACACAGTCGTGCATCAGACGGTGCATTACCAAATTCTCTGAAAATCACAAAACTACACAGCCTGGGAGAAGTGCACAGCAGATGCACAACTGTGCATCCCTTTTTTACTTCGAATCCTCCTTTTACGTCGTGATTTTGTCTAAATGCTTCTCTTTTAAGTCTATGAAGGCAATTATAAAATAGTAACACACTTGAAGTAATTTAAGTACCAAATATACAACAAAGGTATAAATTATCAACTTAAATACATCAAATATGGGGGTAAAAATAAAGTCAAATATTCATTTATCAAACTCCTTTCAATTATGGTAAATTTATTCAAACAAAAGGATTTCTTAATCACAAGTGCATGATATCATACAAGAAATAATATCCCAAACATATTAATTAAGGGACTAATTAAAACACATAATTGAATCTATTGAAACAATAACCAAATCGCATTAAATAAAGGATCAAAATACAAAGTCTATCCTAAGGCTCATCTGACTTAGGAACTAAACAAATTTAATTTATAAATAGAGAAAACATAAATAAAGATTCAGAAAAAGAATTAAAAACAAGAGAATCCATTGTGTATCTTTTTTTCTCTAATACAATCCACTAAAACTTTGATGGAAATATGTTATCTATTCAGTCTCTAATTCTTTGTCACTCTATAGTTCAAAACCTTGTTCAAAACTTGAACTTCCTTAATTTCTCTTCTTAATTACCATTAATAATTCAAAATTAAGATTTTTCATTAGAAACGATCACCTACACAGCCTTGTACAGTGACCTTGTCCGTCAAAATTACTTCAAAACTCAATCGTCATGCAAAAACACGATTCCAGAGACATATACAAGCAATGGACATGGTCGTGTGCATGGGCATGTCTACCTCAACATGGGAGGAAATAACGTCTTTTAACTCATACATGTTTATGGGCATGTCTACCTCACACGCCCATATACAGGTCATTACGTTACGCCTACACTAATATTTTTGTTTCATGCTCGGGTCCAAAATATTTAATCCAAGTTTGATCAAATTTTAGTGATTCAATGTCTGAGTTTAGACGAGCTTTAACGATCCAAATTTTAATTTAGTTGGACCATGCACCAAAATTTAAAAAAAAAACAAAATGATTATCAAACCTTAAATAGTCTGAATCCAATCCGACTCAGCCAATATCATTCCTAATATTTATTTGATTACACCCTTCTTTCTGATTTAGTTGGTGCTTGCATTTATAAACCAGAGTGGATCAATGTAGAGAAGTGATTGCTTTGAGAAATGATATTGATAAACCACAACTTGTAATGTTTTAGTTAGCAAAGCCGATTGACGAAGTAGATCATGACCAAACCTGATGCTGTTATGTAGCATATGCCACTAGGTTATTCAGGACACAGCCATGTGTCCACGGGCAAAGATTATTAGCTAGTTTGCAGGTACTTGATTCACTTACAGTTTACATATAAGTGGAAAGCTTTTAAACTCACCTTTCAAGTATTCATGGTTTGAATGCGACCTTTAGGGCCTAACCTAACTTAGCCAACCTCCATTCATTTTCTGAGCGACATGAAGAGCCAAAGGAAAAATAAGCATTACTATCTCATTCGAATCTGAAGAAGTTTTCCAAATTTTCTGGATGGACGATTCACTGGATGCCACTAACTGAAAGAAACCAGTCACCAATAACCAGTTTCTTGCATTTTAGAATAACTTCCAGCTGAATCTGAATAGAATGAGATTCAAGTAGAACAACCAAACAAAACCAATGCCTAAATTTAAACAAGAACATTTCCACAGTGATAATTTGGATAATAACTTAGTAGAACTCGTGTCAACTTTGACAGCTTAATCAATAAGATTAGAAGGGTTCTCTGGCGGTGCTAACAACTGATTTTGACCTGCATATGTAATCATCTGATCGGCCTCACTATAAATGGGAAAGGACCTCGTGTACATCATCGTTGTGGAGCCTAGAATATCATCTCCAAATCCACATGCTTTAAAGAAAAGCCTAAAGAAACCACAATTAATTATTAACTGTGTACACATACAGTAAAAACTAGTCATGAATTTGTAAGAGTTTACAAACTTGGCATGTCTTTTCTTAAGAACTATAAACATATTAAGTTTTGCAAGGATAACAAAAAGCTCCTGTTGGTTAGGTTACCTCTCATTGGCTGAACAAAGGACTGCGATGTCATATATGTCTCTACTTGTAAGCATTCTGGACGGTTAAAGTCTAGATGTTAGGCTCAGATACAATGGGAAAGCTTTGCGTTGAATGAAACTATTTACAGCATCACAAGTAGATGGATAATATATGATGGCAAACTTTATTGATTGGAAACAAAAACAAACTGAATTCAAAGCAAAATGTACGATGAGGATGGCTAAAACTAAGTTGGCAGAAAGAATTGTTAGAGATTAATGTAGGAATTATAATCGAGTGTTACATCTTCTGTGTTAAGTTGTAGTCAAATAGGATTTGTTTCAAGTCAAAAGACATGATGGTAGTTTGAGTAGTGGTAGCAGATTTTTAGCAAATTAACTAGTGTTAGGGGGTCGTTAGTTTGTGATTAGGTGGGTTGGTCTCGTTCGTAGTGGGACATTGTTCTCTAATAGTTTGTTACGTTATCTTGTATATAAAAGTCTGTTTCGTGGATGAATACAGTAAAGTTTTTCCAACTGAATTTCTTGCCTCCCACTTGTTTGTTAAAATTTCCTTTATAGCTTTTATTATTATAATTAGCATATTCTCTTACATCTGGTATCAGAGCCGAGTTGCACATCCAAATGGCCAATAACAATGCTAGAGTAATCCCCTCACAGCCTTCAATTCCAATTTTTCAAGGTACTAACTATGATATATTTCCACCATAATTGATGTTGTTAATCAAATCAGAAAATATGTGAGAGATTTTAAGAGAGCAGAAGGTGGTTGAGAAAAATCTTAAGAATTTACCTAAAAAGTATGATCATATTGTGGTTGCAATTGAAGAGTCAAAAGATCTACAACTATTAACTGTTGATGAATTGCAGGAGTCTCTTTATTCTCATTAAGATAGAATGAAGAAATGTGATAATAATTATGTTGAGAATGCTTTCTACAGTAAGATGCAGATTCACAAAATGGAAAAGATGTCAATGAATCAAGCAATAAAAGTAACTTCAACAAATCACGTGGTGGAAATTCCTCAAGGGGAAGAAGAGGAATCAAAAGCAGTGGTCGATCCAATGGGAATAACCAGCAGTTTAGAAATATTGACAAAGGTGAAAATGAGAGACAAAGTAATGCTATTGTTGCAAGAGATACGGGCACATAGACAGATTCTATAGGCTTAAAGAAAAACAAGCCAACCTAGCCCAAGAGAAAGAGGATGATGAAAGTGAGAGTCTTTTCCTTGCATGTTTTTCGTCTAAAGAAAGTCCTCCAGAAGTTTGGTACATCGACAGCAATTATAGTAATCACATGAGAAGTGAAATACAATAGGTGATAGAACAATATGTATGGCAGAAAGAAAAGGTATTGTGATGCTAAACTCTCTTGGCTTGAATTGTATTCAGAATATACTATATGTTCCTGATTTGGATTCAAATTTGTTTAAGTGTAGGGCAATTTATGATAGGTGATTATTCACTTATTTTTGAAGATTCTACTTGCTATGTGTTTAAAGATAAATCAAAGGGAGTCTTGCGTGGTACCGTACTTGAGGGGAAAAAAAGATTTTTCCTTACATCGTCAATTCTGATGAAAAACATGTATTGAAGGCAACATTGACTGATAAAAATTGGGGTTGGCATCATAGATATAGTTATTTGGGTTTTAGAAATTTAAGTCTCATATCAAAAAAGAACTAGGTTAGTGGGTTGCTAGTGATTAAGGATGTAAATGAGATATGTAAAAGCTTGACTTTTCTCCAAAAAGGCAAACAAGAAGATCTACAAAACTAGTAGAGCTGATTTATGCAGACATTTGTGGGCCCATGAGGATACTTTCCCTCAATAACAACAGGTATTTCTTAGTATTTGTTGATGATTTTAGTGTAATGACATAGGTTTATTTTCTCAAGAAAAAATCAGAAGCTTTTTCTATCTTCAAGAAGTTCAAAACATACATTGAGAAACAAAGTGAGCAACCAATAAAGACCTTGTGAACAAATTGTGGGGGAGAGCCTTTCTCTAAGGAATTTCATAATTTTTGTGAAGAATGTGAGATTCAAAGACAGCTAACAGCTAGCTATACAACACAGCAAAATGGAGTCGCAGAAAGGTAAGAATCGCAGCCTTATAGAGATGGGAAAAAGTATGCTGAAAGCCAAAAATCCTCCAAACAATTTCTGGATAGAAGCGATTCATACAATAG
This sequence comes from Erythroxylum incrassatum, assembly GCA_026546855.1. Classification (NCBI taxonomy): domain Eukaryota; kingdom Viridiplantae; phylum Streptophyta; class Magnoliopsida; order Malpighiales; family Erythroxylaceae; genus Erythroxylum; species Erythroxylum incrassatum. The sequence goes on from JANVCL010000009.1 coordinate 41,060, forward strand.
CCTACATTTTTAATCAATCTCTTACAACAACTTTGAATCAACAAACACCATTTGAAGCATGGTATGGTTGGGAGCCTAAAGTAACTCATTTAAGAGTTTTCGATTGCACTGCATTTGTGCACGTTTCATCTCGAAAAGGAGAAAAATTAGATGAAAATAGCATCAAATGTATTTTCATAGGTTATAGTAACAAAACTAAAGAATATTGTTTCTATAATCCTCTCATCAAAAAATTGCTAATAAGTCGTGATGTTTTTTATGAGAAAAATAGCTGGGATTGGAAGAATATGCAATCAATTTTAGGAACATTACTTGAAGATAGTGAATCTCTGGATGCTCCCACAAGAGAAGAAGATCAAACTGGAAGTTCCAATCTTTCTATAGTAAGCACCCCTCAATCATCCACATCAAAAGAAAGCCAATTTAATGTCTCAAACTTGTCCTCACCAAGCTCTTCCTCATCAGATTCACCACCAAGAAAATGGAGATCCTTGCAAGAAATTTATGAAAGCATAGAACAATGTCAGCTTGCTCAAATTGAAGAACCAATCTACTTCGAAGAAGCAATAATGTCTAAGGAATGACGTGTAACAATGGATGAAGAAAGGAGAGCCTTAGAAAGAAACAAGATGTGGGAGCTACTTGATCTTCCAAATGCAAAGGAAGTTCTTGGGCTAAAGTGGATCTGCAAGATTAAGTTCCATGCTGATGGAACTACCCAAAAATACAAAGCAAGACTGATTGCACTTGGGTACATGCAACGAGAAGGCATAGACTTTAAGGAAACTTTCTCTCTAGCAACAAAGTTTGATGCAATATGCACTGTTGTAACTATTGCGGCTAATTTTAATTGAAAGGTTTATCAGTTTGATGTGAAGGTAGTATTCCTACATAGGACTTTGGAGGAAGAAGTGTATGTTCAAAAACCAAAAGGATATGAGATTGTAGGTCATGAAGACAAAGTCTATTGTCTGAAAAAAGCACTGTGTGTAATAAAAACAAGCACCTCGGGCCTGGCACAGAAGAATAGATGGACATTTATGTAGAAATAGTTTTCAAAAAAGTCCAAGTGAGCCAACTTTGTATGTGAAAACTAGAGGTACGATTGAAAATCTTATCGTTGTCTTTATGTTGATGATTTGATCTAATACCAGTAATAGTGACGTATTATTGAATGAGTTTAAAAAGATGATGTTAGATTACATTGAAATGACGGATTTAGGCTTGATGAATCACTTCTTGGGACTAGAAGTCAAGCAATGGGACGCATAAATTTTAAATTCTCAAGAAAATTATGTTCATTATCTTCTCAAGAGATTCAATTTGAAGGATTGCAATGCTGTGAGTACTCCTATGTGTACCAATAAAAAATTTTGCTTCGATTATGGGAGTGAAAAAATTGAAGCTCATTTATAAAAGAGTTTGAAAGGATGTTTACTACATCTCACAAACAACAGACCAGATTATGCAAGCAACAAATCCCCTATCCAGGTTTATGCAAAGTCCTAGCAAGAATCACTTGGGTGTCGCAAAACGAATCTTGAGATATTTGAAAGGAACAAACTCTTGGGGAATATGGTATAAATGCAACAAACAATTTCATGTTGTATGGTTTCTTAGACAGTGATTTAAGAGGCTGCATTAAAGATCAAAAGAATACTACAGGCTATGAGTTCACTATGGGCACGTGTTATTTTGTGGAGTTCAAAGAAACAACCATCTGCATATCTATCACCTTCAAGGGTTAAATATATGGCTGTTACAGCAGCAACTTGTCAAGCAGTTTGGTTGCGAAGGATCTTGGTAGACATAAAGCAAGCTCAAGCAGAGGCAACTGCTATCTATTGTGACAATCAATCAACTATTACAAGCGAAATTACGATGGAATATTGTGATACCAATGATCAAGTTGCAGATTTATTTAACAAACTATTACCATTAAAGAAATTCATGTATTTGAGAGATCTATTAGGTGTTGGTATTTTCTACATTAAGGAAGAGTGTTAGAGATTAATGTAGAAATTATAATTTAGTGTTACATCTTCTACTGTAAGTTGGTGTCAGATAGGATTTGTTTTAAGTCAGAAGACATGATAGTTGTTTGAGTTGTGCTACTAGATGTTTCGGAGATTAACTTGTGTAAGTAGGTTGTTAGTTAGTGGGTCATTAGTTTGTGATTAGTAGGTCGTTACTAGGTTATAGTGGGACATTGTTCTCTGATAATTTGTTATGTCCTCTTGTGTATAAAAGGCTCATTCGTGGATGAATAAAGTGAAGTTTCTCCAGCTCAATTTCTTGCCTACCACTTCTTTGTTAAAATTTCTCTTATAGCTTTTATTCTTATAATTAGCCAATTCTCATACATGAATAGCATTGGAAGCTTGGGGCCTGCGCTGAACCACTCGAACTTAATCACCCCCATGGCCATGGAAAAAGATAAGAAAACTAACCTTACGATTCTTTTGACAATCATGCTGCCAATTCCCATTCTCCGCATCGAAGGTAAAACCTGACAAGCATTGAAAGAACTTATTTAAAACATTGATTATGAGGCAAGTCAAAGTGAAAGCGGAGGAAGAGAGTAAGCAACAAAAGGAGAAGAAATATATTTCAAATAATGGAAACTTCAACTTGTAAAGAATCCGCCAACAAACGAGACAAACAATTGCAAGCAAGCAGTACCATGACGTCGTAGATGGAGGCAGTCAATCCAACATCAGAAACAGCGCGACCAAAACCCACGAGTCTGCTGTCAGAAGGCGAGACCACAGGCATGATAGGCTGTTTCAGTTTGCTGAAGAAATCTAGCGAACGAGAAGGAGGCAGTGGACATGGGTCTTCTTCTTCTTGAGATTTGTACGAAGAATATTTCTTATTAACAAGTCCTATTCCAACATCTTCTGGGTTGCAAAAGACGGACACAAGAACGAAACTGTGGGAGATAGCCACACCAAGCTTCTTAACATCGACAGCTTCTACGAATTTTCCGCTGGGGTCTAGTTTTGGAAATCGATGGCATGAGTGATTGCAGCTGCCATAAAGATCCATCAGGTCTTTGAGCTTTATTTGCGATGGATTGGTGGATATGCAAATGGGTATTCTTGGTTTTAACAGTCTCTTTCCGTTCTCCTTTCTCGTTACCCAGCTTATTTCCATGGTCTTGCTGGTGACGCCATGTCCGTTACCTCTGATCATCAGAGGAGGCATCGCATTAATTGTAACCCTGTCCCGTGTCTAAAGATAAAGAGTAGTAGCCTAGACCAACGTGTTATAATTAATTATTAATCCCAAATTCACATATGTAAAAATTGTTGTCGTCGAAGTCACACAGTAAAACAAGATCTAAGGAGAACATATGTAAAAGTATGTACAAATAAAAGATGTCACGGCAAAGTACAAGATGCTGATGTAGGATCTATTATCTATCATAAAGAATCAAAAGCAATGTAAGACTAGTAATTGATGAAGCATTCCATCAAGAAGACAAAAGCAGAGGATTCGGTTCTAGGATCAATTTTATCAGCTAAGAATGAAATATAAAACAAACAATAACCAAAATATCTGCCACGTGGAAAATATTTAATTGACTTGAACATTTCCATGTACTTATTTTTATTAAACAGTAATTTTAAGTTATTATAAAATTTAAATAAAATTAAAAATTTTAAAACGTGATAAAATTAGACTGTCGGTATTTATCGAAGAAGTTAAATTTTAATTTTAAAAAGTAACTATTAAATAAAAATTATTTATAAAAATTAATTAAGTTATAAAACTAACCGTTTAATTAATAAATTAATCGATTTTTAACAATAAAAATTATTAAAATAACCAAACTAAAAATTAAAAATTAAAATGAAAAGTCAATTCAAAATTATTTTTTTATCATTGATTTCTATGCATTTAAAATCATTTGTTACATATATCAGATGCTAGTCTTGACATCAGCTGACTCGTAAACACAAAACTGAATCCTATCAACAAGCACTCATCCAAAGCCATTTGCGCTGTGTAGACGTGGAAAGCATAAAGGAGCATAAGACAAAGATTGATTACAAGATTAGAAGAGGTCAACGAACGTCTGAATCAATTTTGCAGATAACGCAAAAAGGTGTTCATTTGCGGACAATAATCGTCAGCCCAAACTTCATACTTTAGCTTTCCTTTCCTTTTGGCAAAAGAGGGAATGAAAGTGTTATTTATTACCACCACATATTTTTTTTCAAAAAAATGGAAATAATATATTTATCGACCATAAAGGATAATTTTGTAAGGTTCAGAAGCATCATTACTGGCCAAGCACTACTAGCTGTTTGCGACTAGCTGCTACAATTACAAGAATAACCATAGATGGGTAATACTTCCTCCGATCCTCTCTCCTCCTCAATCAACTTGATTTGCAACAAAGCCTTGAATAATCTGCGTCTGCTTCCAAATCCAATTAGTTCACATGACTTGTTTGAGAGATTATATCTTTGATGTTTAATCTCCTCCCAATTGCTACCCATAATGTGAAGGAAGTTTTTAGCATTTTTGTTTCTTGCAAAACCAGGTCATACAAAGTTACCTCCCCCACAGTTGGTGCAAATATCTCTACACATAAATGAATTTTTTTTTGAATAAGTATGATTAAATTAATTTTGGAATATTAGTAGTTTGTTTATGTTGGGATTAACTAGTTTTTTATGTGAATAAGGTTTGTGAAGTGGGTTAAATTGAATTTAAGTGTTAAGGTAGTAAGTTTGTATAAGAGGTAG
>JANVCL010000009.1:67733-81685 GCA_026546855.1 Erythroxylum incrassatum
CAACTTGCCTACATGACAGTTACTCCCCTCCTTCCTAGCTTGTTTCTACGAGTATAAGTGTTGATGGGCCTAGCTAGTATGGGCTGGGGAGAGGGTGGATTGTTATCAGAAACAAGGAGCGACATCTTTGTCTTCTCGATAAATCTTTAACAATAATTTATGAACATGAGACAGATCTTGTTTGCAAGCATACAAAAATTCCAGATATTCCCATAGGTCTTTGACACTATCACAATGATTCACAACATCATCAATAGTTGGATCTAGAGTATTTTGGATTTGATTAAACAATTTATAATCCTCCATTAAACATTTTTTCCGAGCAACAACATCAATCGTAGGAGGCGGATTACTAGTTAAATGATCTTCCAAATCTGAACTAGTCACAAATCTGTGAATAGTCCTTTTCTATTATGCATAATTTTTCCTTCCAATCAATTTCCTATCAGTAATTTTGGATGAGCCCAGCGTAATTTCAGTAATAGTCTTCTTATCTTCACCCATATCACTACTCTTAGCCATTTTCCAATTGACAATATTAAGCAGATAAAGGAGGAAAGAAATGGCATTAAAAAAAAGAGGATACCCCGAACTGTTTAGAACAAGATGCTTCTCCACTATGTAAATACCACTACGTAAATCAGAAATATTCAGCAACACAGAAATATCTTAGTAGCCACACCAACACAACAGAAGGAGCTATGAAAAGCAGAAGTACTCAAAAGCAGAAGGGAGCTACGGTTGTCTTCTACACCAACACAGACCAGCAATATCCCGAAACTGATAGGATATTCAGACAGGGACAGAGGAGGCGACACCGAACAAAGAAATCAGTTCGGAAGACGACAGCTCACATGCCCTCACATGCTAGCTCTTGGAAACGACGTCTGGGACTGGGCAGTGCGTGCGGGTCACGCGCTCAAGATCCGACGACCAGATTTTAGGGGATGGTTGATCAGCACCAGTAGTGTCTTATGAAGGAGGTGAAAAAACAATTTCTCTAAATAAATGCGTCGCCCACACAGTCGATATACAGCCTTATGATAGGGCACAAAATGAAAGACAAAAAACTAAGAGACCCATAAACACGACTAGGCTCTGATAACATAAGAAGAATGAAAAGAAGTTTTCTGTATTTGGAATAATACTACCGTTATTTATATAGGAATACGTAGGTTTAAACTAGGAAAATAATCCCTATAATCATGCTAAATCCCTATAACTATGATATTTACATAATTTCTATAATTATGTAACTGCTATATTCTGTAACAATATATATTTCTGTATGTATGTATGCGTGGTTATATACATACATACATATATACATATGTGCGTGTGTGTCTGTGCGTGCATGTCTGTATGTATGTATGCATATATGTATGTATAGTCTTTTTGGGGGCTTATTGTAATAGCTTCCTGGAGATAAAATTAAGGGGTTTTTGATATGAGGATTTTCTCAAATCCTTGGATTTTAATCTAACGATAACATTTGCATTGGAAAGTGCCTTTGAAAACAATATAATATTATTAATATATTTCTGCAATATGATCGCAACAAAGATGAATATCAGTGTAGTAATGTAAGAGTTATTAAGTCTAATAGTGATATTATTTGGTGGATAATCAAAATAAGAAATTTTGTTGCTCTACTAAATGTCAAAAGGACTACTAGGAACATGTGACTAGTAGGAGAATTGGCTGAACTTAAGTTGCTGGAAAGGGATTGAGTAATTTGTTTTAAGAATGCTACGACTAAGCTACGAAATATAAACAATACTTTATTAGAAAAAATGCAGGTAGTGGGATGACTGCAAATTTGATTATCGTTAATCATTTTACCTGCTTTATAAACAAGTGATGAGCAAAGATACATCATGGAAATTGATGCTGACTGCAGGTTACTATTTCCTGCATGTTACATGAACACTCTATTTTTCTTTGCATCATACAAACATTCAATATGTTTGGTTTTTCTTTGCATGGTTGCTATATGAATGGTGTGGCGTGCATAGAATTCAAAGTTTCTTCAGTTTGTGTCAAAGATGAGTCGTGGTGAACTTATTATTGATGATAATCAAGTCAAGCCAGCAACATTGTCTGCAAATGAGGATTGGACAACCCAGTATCAACAACAGTACGGTGGGAGTTCCTGGGCAGATGAATATGTACACGATGAGGCAAGTTACGAATTTCCTAAAAAATAAAACAACTTTTTACTTAAAGATAATTTTCTCTTGCCCATAGAAAGCCTTGAATTTATCACTTGTTCAAAGTCCTAGTTCAAAGTTATACTTTGTTACATTGCTTTGTTCAATATAATTACAAAGATTGTTTCTGTTATAGAAATTGTGTAGATAGTTCACAGAAATTGTACGTGGCACACCATGTTAAATCTGATAAATGCTGTAGATATTAATTTCGATTCTCTCATTCTTCTCTGATTTGGGAAGGTTCGGGTGGTAGTTTGGGTAGGGAAATGACATAGGAAAGTGTGAAAAGTTTGATTAAGGACAATAAGAAGATTTAAATAAGAACAAAACTTATCTTCTCTTTTTCGCATGTTCTTGATACTTCCTTTAATATTTAATTTTTCTGATATTTTTTTCCTCAGCTTTCTCATAGGCCTGATCAATGGGTGAAGGAGTTCACTTCTGGAGACCAAAGTAGACCAGCTGATGATCAATGGATAAACGAGTTTTCAAAATTGCATGTGAATGACTGGGTGGATGAATTTGGGCAGCAAGTTGAAGGGGGGGAGAGTTCGACTGATAATTGGGCAAATGCATATGATGAGTAAGTAGAGTTAACAATTTTTAAGATTGATAAATTGGAAACAACATTTAGAAATTAGTTTCTAAGATATACTTGTAAGAAACAAGTTGTTGAGAAGCGTGTAAGAACCTTGTGCAGTTCGACTGCCCCTAAAATCTACTCAACCATGGAATCCTAGGATTGACCTTTCTTGACTCTTGGTACTTGTTTGTGATCTCAGCTTCTGTCTTGTGGATGACTTGTTTGGGTAATTGGATTAGTTACAGTACTTACTATGAAGTATTTTGATCCTCCTTCCGGTTTTATCATCTTTCTTCTAGTCATATGCTATTGCTAAAACTGCATTTCACATGTTTTCCTCAAATGTAAAATGCATTTGTAATTGATGTTTAAACTAGTGTTGAGGTTCAAATTGTCATGAGATTTCATCATGTAGGATGGTCGAAAGAATTGTCTTTAGGCTTGCTAGAATTCAAATTTTAGGGATGAAAAAAATGTATAGGTTGCTGAAATTTTAGGCTAGGTTTGTTGGACTATCAGATTATTGCAGGCAACTCTGATAAAGAAAACAAAAAAAATGAATATTTATAAGAATGACTCACAGGATTATGAAACTAGCATTGTTCGTAGGATGAAAACATCATTATTAGGAGAAGAAAATACCAATTTTGTAGAAAAATCAGCCTTCATTCTTTGAAAGGTTGATTACATATTTATAGAAAGTTTCTTGGGATCCTCTTCCTAAGAGTAAATGGATAAAATAGAAGACTTAAGCCCTGAATAAACTAGGACAATATAAAACTTAGTTTTCAATTCCTATCTAATAGGGAAAAATTTGCATAAATTTTTTTAAATAAATATGACAAAGCTGTGTCTTCTGTCACTGTTCATGACAAACAGGAACATAAAAAATTGTCACACCAGCTCCCACCTTCATCCCACCAAATTAAGACTTGTGGTTGTGCAATCTGTCCTTTCTCATTCATTTTTAAACTTTTTGTTTTGCATCCATCTTAGGTGATATTATTGTGTTCAATGGTCAAGGAGAATTTTCATCTTGCAATTTTTCTCTTGTTATGCATGTATGTTTCCCTTTTTTTTGGTCAATATGTCATTCCCTTTTGACTGACACTCTTCAGAACAATTTAAAGGTACCTAAATGAGCAAGCAGCTAGCAGACAACAATCAGATGCTTCAAGAGGTGTCTATGTGTTCTCTGACATGAATCCTTATGTTGGTCACCAAAATCCATTAAAAGAAGGACAAGAACTATTCCGAAAGGGCCTTTTGAGTGAAGCAGTGCTTGCTTTAGAGGCTGAAGTTATGCAAAACCCTGAGAATGCAGAAGGTTGGAGGTTACTTGGAATTGCACATGCAGAGAATGATGATGATCAACAGGTTATTCTAATTTTCGAGTTGAATTATTAGATTGGGATATGCAATTTAATCTATTCTATTTTCCGTTTAAGAAATTCATGGAGGATCAGTCGCTTCCAGTCGTTTCACAAAGCTGCTTCTAGTTTTGGATTTGGTGTTATCACGTGTTCTCCCAAGCTTCTTTAAGTTTCCAATCTGGTGGCATTATGCTTCTGCTTTCTATCTCTTGATATCCTAGTAATTATTATTCACATCTAAAGACCCGCAGATCTTTAAGCTTCTTCTCCAATAAAATCCTTTGCATGTAGAAAACTTATGATTTTCTAATACCTTCTTATTGCTAGAATATTGTTCTATAAACAAACCGTTCCTACTGAAGCTTATAAACCCTCTCTTTGATGTGATCCTCTTGTTTCTTCCCTATTGCTTAAATATCTGGATGTTCATGCTTTCGACTAACATATATATCATGTTCTTTTCAGAACTTAATAGTCTGTTTGAGTACTAACATTGAAGCCATTACTTGTAATCTGAAATACTAGTTCTATCATGATCATAGCTTTGAAAATTAAGTTTTCAGATCATTTCATAATCAAGAGGTTGTCAAATTAGAATTTTCTGTTGAATAACAAATTTGAGATATTGTTTTGTGTGAGGTGCTAATTTCATTTAACTGAGATTTACAGGCTATTGCTGCAATGATGCGTGCACAGGAGGCTGATCCTGCAAATCTAGAAGTGCTTCTTGCTCTTGGTGTGAGTCACACTAATGGTTAGTAATTGCTAGTAATTCTGGTTGACTGGCATTTACTGTTGTTTCCACAGCTTTAAGATATGTGTCACAAAGTTTTAAATGAAAATATTCGTTACATGAGAGCTTCATCACAATTGTGTAATCGAAGTCTTTGGTATCAAAAGTTTTTGAGTTTGATTTCAATTTGGCAGTTATGAAAATATAACTTCTCATTAAAATTGCAGAGTTGGAACAGGCAGCTGCATTGAAATATTTATATGGATGGTTACGCAATCATCCAAAGTATAGAACACTTGCACCTCCCGGCCTTTCTGATTCTTTGTATTATGCTGATGTGAGTATTATTATACCCCTTACTGATTTTTCTGACTGCCATAGGCCACCAAAGTAACATTGTTTGTAAACATATCCTTGTGGAAAATTGAATAGTTCCAGCTAGCTTAATTTTCTTAAATAGTAGATGAAGTTTGTTTTCTTTAAGTAGCATGATCAGATGTGCTTCATCTTGTTTTTGAACAGCTGTTTGCTGAAAGTTAGAATATGATTCCTTATTAGAATATGATTCCTTATCGCAAAGTATATTTGTTTGGAGGAGGCCTTACTATTATACAGAATATGTAAAGAGTTGAAGGAATACATACGTAGTCCATGTTGTAAAATGTGTTGATGGGACAGAGAGAAAAGAAAGCTTCACATTCTTAGGTATGGAAATCTTAGAATTTACTACTAATTATCAAGCTCCTCCAAGCTTAACGGTCTACAGATATAAAGAGGCTTTAGTAATCTACCGTAATCTAATCATAATTCTATTTTGACATTTTTTCCATTAAGAAAAACTTTAACTCTGTATAGATTAATTAATTATAGATGTTAATTTGAAAATAGATGTTAATTTGAACTCAAATACTAAAACTATCAGATAAACAAAAGAATAAAATAGATAACCTCTACCCCTAAAGTGGAATCAAACTTCTTCATAGAGATTTTCTAATTTTAGGATTATTTTGAAATAATTTATTCAAGTTACCAAATAAATATAAGAAACATAAATAAATTAGACAGTTTATGAAAAGTGAAGTCTTTAATCTTTATCGTCTTGACATTAGATTACTTCCACAAAAATAAGAGAAGGTTTCTATTCTTGGGTATTTCAGACCCTAGAGATATATTTGTGTTATTCTACATAGCTCCGACGGATTACCTGCATTGAGCTTACCTCTTTATCTTTTTCTTTCATTCAGTTTTTTTCTTATCTTTTTGTTCCATTCTGTTGTTCTTCTCCTTTTAGTGATTTTGTCAGTTCTTCTAGCCTTAGTACACTTAATTTCCCTTTGATTTTTCTACTCTGTTCCTTATCCCAGATGGGGTTTTGGACATATACTTGATGACCTTATGCTCTAAGAAGTGGAAATTGTGCTAGGTGTTGTTCAAGTTATGATATTTCCTGGGAGTGCTCTACCTGTGGCATGACTTCTATTACCCTGTTGGATCTGGCCCCATTTAACTTGATATCCCTTCTAGTTGGACATTAGATCACTTGATATTACAGATATATTTCTCCATGGTGAATTTTAAGAGTAGGTTTATGTGGGGCAAGTTCTGGGATTTTGTTTTATGGGGAGTTGAACTATGTTTGTATACTGACAAATTCATTACACAGGCTTAAAAGACTTGATCACCCATGATTTGTGATATTAAATGCAACAGTGTAGGAGTTCAGTTCTATAGATGACATCATTTTGCATTCCACATATGGAATTTCTCATGATATTTTATTTGAATGATGTCATACTTACCGTAGATGACTTGATTGATATTTCTAAGTTGAAAGATCACTTGTAACATTTGTTTATGATGATTATGGTGGCTCGATTGATATTTCTAAGTTGAAAGATCACTTGTAACATTTGTTTATGATGATCTTATCATCAATCTTGTATCTAATTAGTGGAGTTGTTTTTTATCCAACTAGTTGCTAGAGATTGGTTGGCAGGCCTTTATAACTTATGTTTATATTAGCTGAAGTGGTCATCCAATGTAATATTTATTTACTTGTGGCAGGTTGCTCGAATATTTAATGATGCAGCTGAAATGTCACCTGAAGATGCTGATGTGCATGTAGTTTTAGGTGTACTGTACAATTTGTCCAGGGACTATGATAAAGCCATCACTGCATTTGAGACGGCTTTGAAACTCAAGCCACAAGATTACTCCCTCTGGAACAAGCTTGGTGCAACACAAGCCAACAGTGTTCAAAGTGCTGATGCAATATTAGCTTACCAGCAGGTATGTATTTGAATTATTATGGACTCGTATTGGTTTGAATTATTATGGACTCATATTGCTTTGAATTGTGTTCAATATATCTGAAAAATGCTGGCAGCGTACATGAGAAATGAAAAATGTTAGCAGTTCAAATTACTATTGGTCCATATGAAGCTTTTCCATTGTAGGTTTATGCGGTTGCTTATTTAGTAGCTTTTCAATTTTCTTCTTTTATCCTTTTTCTGCCTTGAGGCATGGGAGGTTTAGCTGGGCTTCTTCAAATAATCAAACTTTTTCTGTAACTATGTTGATATGACAGTTATTGCTGTCAGGAACAAGTTGCAATGCAAAAGAGAAAAACATAGCAGTCAGTGGGTTGTAGAATTTGTTCTGTGGGGACCTTAGTGGTTCTTTAATGGCTGGCCTTAAAAATTTTTACTGTGTTGTTATATACAAGTAGTTCTCATAATGAAAAAAAAAGAACTAATATTTAGTTTTATGAATGCTTTCTTAGTTGATTATAAGTGCTTTTTGCATGTCCGTGGTAACATATTGAAATTTGCGGAGTCACAAGGGAGGCTTTGCTTTTACATATGTTCTTCCACGTCTTGTTTCCTTAAATGATCAAGCAATTTGCAACGGAATCTGTGTTTTCTCTACCCTTAAAATGGTCTTTGGTACAATGTAATAAGAAAAGTAATGAAATCAATTTTGCAGTACATCGTTGATTCTGGTGTTTGACTGAAGATAAAGTTTTTAATGTAATGGAATTTCAATTCATAATATGTTACTCCTTTAACCTGTGTAATCTCCATTCCATAACCTTCCTTGTATAATCGTCACTGTGTTTTGTCCACCATTCCTTTAGCGGGGAAATTTCTGCATTTAATGAAACCTAGTCTTTTTACTGGCTCATTGCAGCTGCCTACAGGCCCTTCGACAGCTCTAGTTGCTATTAGTAAACAGAATGAGTTTATCTATTTATGGTCTTGGTTATTTAGGGTGTGAATAACTTGATGTTTCCATCATCTAATGTGCAGATTTCCCTTTTTTGCTTTTCTGGTGCAACGTGAAAATTTAGTATGGCTTTGATGAAATCTAAAATTTTCTAATGATATTTGATAAACTGGCTAGCTTTTTTGTATTATTAATTGTGCATTAAACTCCTTTGGTTTTCTAGGCACTTGATTTGAAACCCAACTACGTTCGTGCTTGGGCAAACATGGGAATTAGTTATGCCAACCAGGTATTACTTCCGCTTGGTGGACCATAAATATTTAGCTGAATGCTATTACAAATGCTAGTCAATACCTTTTGTACATGAAATTACATTTATGAGCAACATCTATTCATATGATATGACTAACCAGCTGTTTATAAAATCAAAACCTTTTGTTCAAGGGTATGTATGAAGAGTCAATCCGCTACTATGTCCGGGCACTCTCTATGAATCCCAAGGCTGATAATGCTTGGCAATATTTAAGAATTTCTTTAAGGTATGTGGGTCGAATTATGAGAAGTATTAGCATTCACTGTACTGTTGAGTGACATGATCTCTTCTGCTTATTGCAGCTGTGCTTCAAGGAATGACATGCTGGAATCTTGTGATTCTCGAAAGCTAGATCTTTTACAGAAGGAGTTTCCCTTGTAGTATTGTAAAGCTCTGGGGAATAGATGAATAGAAGTGTTTATCCCCATATCGTCATGGTAGATTTTGAAGTCTAGAATTGGTCCGGAAAAGCTGTCTGCATGTAGAGGAGGCCTTTTCTCGTTATGTTGCATAAATTTTTACCCAGATGCTTGAGGGAAAATGCTAAAAGAAATTGATTTTATATGATGCCATTGTCATATAACCGTGATGAACTGTTGTTTTATGTGTAAGAGTGGGACTGCAATAAGCATTGAAATAAAGTAGTCATGTGTGTAAGAACAAGAATTTTCTTTGTTCTCCAGGTATGGAATTATGTCCCTCCTTACGGAAATGCTTGGTTAAGAAACCTTGTGAGCAAAAGTGGGAATGTCTAGGATGTCACTGAAAATATGCAGAGTAAATAGTCTTGATGTCATTGTACAAGTGACTTTTTAAGGGTTTCTCATCTTATACCTCATATTACGGTGTTATAAATGAACATTTGTAGAAACTCCATGTCTTGCAAAGTAAAGGTCTAAACTCGGGTGACTTTGCATAATATATGCATTCCTTTAGTTAGGAGTAGGAGAAGTTGAAAGTGATGGAGTGGGGGATCTGGATATGAGTTTTGAGGGGTTAATTAAGAATTTGATTTAGTGATCAAAGATGATGATGATGATGATGATAATAATAATAATAATAATAATAATAATAATAATAATAATAACACAACATATACATTAAATAGGCACTTTCCAATATGAACATTAAACAACCAACTAATTCCATGACGCATTCATCAATCTCAAAAAATTCAGCAATAATGAAAACTTTAACAAAAAAGTGGAAGTTATTCTAAATTGAACAAAGTAAGTGATTCCATTCATGCATAAGCAAAAAACAATCTACTTAACTAAATGAGATTCTAACCATAGTTTTGATAACAACAAAAGATGTTATTATTAATATTTTTATCTTTAGTAATATTAGTAAGTGAATTTGCAAGATTCAAGTAAAATATCAAAGATCAAGTGAGTTAAGTGATTTAACATTAGAGAACACCAAAAATAATTCAGGAGAAAAAATAAAGTCATTCCGTGTGTAACAATCATTGTAAGTTGTTTATTTAAACGAAGTAGAGGCTCAATCTTTTGTATGTAGCTCATAAAATATAAATCCTTCTATAAACAAACTTGGGATAATATTTGAATCAAGTGTTTATCAAAATAAGGTATTTCTATACTTAAAGTGTTGAAAATTGATATTTCAAAATTTTTAACTAGCCTGACTCAAAGTAAAAAAGTTATGAAATGAGTAGTTTTGCAATTAGCTAACTAGTGAATAGCTGGCTAGACAAAAGGCTACACCTATGAGTCGATGGTAGGTTTTAAAAGTTACTGAGATAGGACTTCCTACTTAGTTAAGGGTGAAATTGATCTTAACTACCACTTGAAGTGAATTTGGGTATAAATAGATCGAAATTAAGTTGTAGGAGGAACTTTTAGCATACTGTAGACTTTCTAATAGGCCTGATGTCAGAGATTGCGTAAGCAGGTTGAATAACATATGCTGAGCCCTAACTTAAGTTTTATATAGTTGTGAAATTGGGAAAATTATTTGAATAGACATTACAAGGGTTGCTTTTAGCCTTGAACAATAATAATTATAAGGGGATCCTCTTGAACAGTGACAAAGCAAGACGATTGTCAGAAATCCTCTCCACAAGTGGAAAAGAAAATGTTGTATGGAGGGTTTCTCATTCCCTTTAAATATATAGTGAATTCTCAACTGGATCTTAGGGAGTAGACCTATGCCAAGCTACTATAAATCGCTTTTCGTCTCTTTCATAACTCTCTTCTTTTATTGTTGTATTTGTTTTGTAATTACATTATATGAATTTGATATTACTATTCATTAAAATAGGCAATTCATTAATCAGTTTTGAAATAGGGAAAGTTATACACGCATAATTTATGCGCTTTTGTGTGCCATATAAGGAGAAATATTATGAATTTTAAACAATTCCTAAATTTAATGATATGCAAAAAAAAATTCAATTGAAACATGGATAAAAGATTTGATAAGTTAAAACCTCAAAGGCTCAAACATACTAATAATGTCATAAAAAAACCATCAATTTATTAGAATGCTACAAAAAAATTCCATAAATTTTGCAAATTTTGATTTATCACTAGCACAAAGTCAAAAATTTTAACATTAGCAATAATTAGATCTCTTAAATTGTAGTTGACATTTTGAAAATTTTAGAGTAAAATTCCAATCAATTGAATAAGAATTAATTTTATGAAACTTCTAAAGTGACATTTAAAGTTGGGGGAATTCCCAACTTTTTAAATCTTAAATTGTCAAAACCAATAATTTTACAAAATTTATCTACAAATTAATTACTCATTAAATTGAGGTCATAAACATGTAAGAAACGGTACATTTTGATATAAGCAATGAATAATTTTAATAAAGATTACAAAATTATAAAAAAACATCCAAAAATTGAAAACTTAAAGCCTACCCAAAATGACATCAATGATGAGTTTGAAACTTGTTATTGATTAGGGGGTTTATGATGGAGGGAAGAGTGGTTTGAAACACTTCTTAACATTTGAATCTTATTGAAATTGCAAGAATACATTGGAGAAAGTGACAAGTCATTATAAGGAGAAGGTTGATGGTTGATAAGGAAAAAGTTAGATAGGGCCTTGTTTAATCTCTATTGCCTCTTAAAACAGTTGATAAGGAGGGTTCACTTTAGGTTTAATAATTATCTTGAAAAGATAGAAGGATATGAGGAAGAAATGAAGAAAGGAATATAACATTGTTATTGCAATTAGTAATACAAGAACTAGCCTACTTCAGGAGCAACATAAGTTATACAATAACCCTAGTGAAGAGATGAAAAAGACTTTAGAAAAGCTAACTCTCTGTAACTATATTCAAGCTTTAGAAGCTTATAATTAATTATTGGAACAAACATCAAGGATTCAACGAATCAAATAAGGGGATAGAGTTTTTTATAATGAAATTTCAATAGTTCATTAGGCCTTTCCATTGATAATTGCTCTTCTTTTGTGCAAGTAGTAAGTTCTTTCATTCCTCGATTAGTTATAAGAGAGCTACTTGAATTCCTCATTAGACCATTCAACTTGGATGATATTAAGAAGGAATGTATTCCTTAAACCCAAATATAGTTCATAGAACAAATTGATTTACTGATTTCTTCTTGTAGAACTCTTAGCAATTAGATAAAGATTAAGTCTCTAATGACAATTTTGATTCTTCTTTTAAATGGAAAGAAACTAAAACAGTTAAACATAGCTTGCTACTAAAGTTTTTAACCCTTCTTCATAGAATGATTATGTGCCAATTCCATTTTGTAAAATCATATACAAGAGTTTCTAGGTTGAAAGTTGCATTAAGCTTCATTGTTATTCCTTGTCAAGGTGAATTCATTAATGGTATGAAAATTAGAGGTAACATCCTTTTGCCATAAGAACTATTAGAATTACCACAAGGAATAAACCCTAAAAAAATATGTAATGAAGATTGAATTCCACAAACCTTTTGATTATATCAATTGGAGCTTCATTTATCATGCATTAGAAGATTTTAAGTTTCCCAAGCAATTTATCAAGTGGATTGAGCAACGAATATGTACAAAATTGTATAACAAACTAGTCAATAAGGAGCCCAATCAAGTTGATTAAAGGAGCTAGAGGTTTAAGGTAAGGTGACCCTATATCTCCTTATCCTTTCATTCTTTGTATTGAAGTATTAATAAGATTGACACGTCATCACATTAAGCAAGAAATGAAGTTTATCTATCATAACAAATTCAAGTCTTTATAAATATTCAATTTATCTTTTACAGATAATTTGTTTTTTCTTTACAAAGTGAAATTAAACTCAATTAAGACTTTTGAATTCTCTAAATTTGTTTAACAAGTTGTTTGGTTTATCTATAAATATATACTAGAACCATATATTGATATAAACAATAGATACTTATTATGCTGGTTAGTACTCCTTAATCTCAAGGTTACAAATCAACGTCTATTGAATTATGTAGGCTTAACAATAACTATCAATCATGTCTCTACGAGCCAAAAATCATAAAGGAAAAGTGAAGGTGTGAGGTGATGATGCACATGACTTAGCCAAGGATTTTAGAGCTCCTTTTCTTATATTCTCGCAAAAATAAGGTAAGAAATTCAATAACCTTTGTTCTAAACTAATTACGTCTCCTAATTATTTTGATTTTTCAATTTTAGAGAACCTATATTTGAAAGTAAAAGTGAGGCTTTGAGTGTTAGAATTCAATGCGACAAATTTATACATTTTGATTGTGTTGTATATGAAGAATTAACCCTTGAATTTTACGCTACTTTATACTATGAGTTAGGTAAATTAGATAACTTTTGGTTTTAATTGTGTGGAACATCTTATAATTTGGATTATGACGTCGTGGAGGAAATATTTAGTTTTCTAAAATAAAAAAATTGTTGAAGGACACACAAATTTCAATGCTATAAAATATTGGGAAAAAATTAACGATGTTGGACGTGTTTAATCCACACAATGCACCTAATAATGTTATTAAGAATCCTGAGTACATATTACTACATAAATTCGTATGTCATTTTATTTTTGAAAAAAGTCAAATTAACAAATTCTCTAAATAAAGATTTATTTCTTCTTTGGTGCATGGATCATAAGATTCAAGTTTGTACATCCACTCATCTTTTCAAACGATAATTACGTCACTTAATAATTAGCTATATAGGCATGGGTTTTCTTATTAACCCTCTGGCTTAATTGTATGGTGTTAATGTTGATGACTTAACCCCTGTTTTTCTTGAACATTTAAATCATGCGCATTTGAGGCGAGTTGAGATTTTGGAGTGCCATGCTATGAAACTCTAAGATATTGATTCAAAATCAAATGTTAAACACAGGATAGGATAGGACAGGCAAGTTCGAGTTCTGCACAATAACACCAATAAGTCTTATCAAGTGTGGAATTTGAGGAGGAAGAGGAAGGATGGGTGTAACATCCCATTCCCGACGGGAAGGGTAAAATCGTAATTTGGCAAAGGTCGAGAGTGATTAGGACTAATTGGAAAATGTCATGCATACT
>JANVCL010000009.1:90327-102088 GCA_026546855.1 Erythroxylum incrassatum
TTTTGAATAGCTAACCAGTAGATGAAAGATATCATCGGCAGTAAGAATTTATTCCATACCTTAGAGGCCCAAGGGACGACAAGTCGATGCTGGCGTAAGTTATCACTAAGGACACTATTAGTGAGCTTCTCAATAGGAATACCTTTCCAGAAAAAGATATCCGGTTCAGAAGGGGTGGGAAGATAGCTAGGCTGAAATTGCCTGAGACTTCTAGGAAAATTCCAATCATTGCCTATTGAGATATTAATGTATATAGACTGGGAAGCTTCTAAAGTGATCCCAAGAAAGGAAGTCGGTGTCTTTTTAACACTTCCTCTCACCGACTACTCTCTCGTTCTTAAAGTCATACCAAGTTGCCTTCTAAATTCTTCAAATTTTGTTATGTTGATTCCTTTAGTAAATAAGTCTGCAACTTGATCTTCTATTTTTGCATATTTTATCTCGATTTGTCCTTGTACTTCTTTCAAAAAAAGTGATAGTGTACCTCCACGTGCTTGGTTCTTGTATGAAACACCTGATTTTCCTCCAAATGTATTGTTGATTGATTATCACAATGTAGCTCCATTGGATAGCCTATTGATTGATGGAGATCCACCATTAGTTGTTTTATCCATTCACCTTCCTGTGCTGCCATTGCTACTGCACGATACTGAACCTCTGTGGTTGAGAAAGAGACTATTAGTGGTCTCTTGCTACACTAGGAGATTGCTCCACATTTAAGTTTGAACACATATTAAGTGGTTGATCTTCGAGTATCATGGTCTCCAACATAGTCGACATCCCAGTACCCCACTACCTTGCATATACTTCCCCTTTTATATAGTAGTCCTAAGTCAAGCATTCTTTCGATATACCTGAGTATGCATCGAATTGCATCTAAGTGAGGTTTTCTTGGATTTGCCATGAATCAACTAGCCACTGCAACAACAAATGTTATGTTAGGCTATGTTATTGTTAGATAAATGCTTCCCATAAGTTGTTGATGCATTGTTAGATCTTCTAACTCACAACCTTCTTTTGAACAAAGTTTACTATTTACCTCCATTGGGGTAGAAACTAGTTTGTAGTCAAGAAATCCAAACTTATGCAATAAGTCTTTAACATAGTTTTGTTGACACAAGAACACTCCTCCTTTGTCATCAAAATCTTAAGGTTGATCCATATATACTTCTCTATCAAGTTCTCCATTCAAGAAGGCATTCTTTACATCTATTTGCCAGAGTTTCCAAGATTTATTAACTGCAAGGGCAAGCAGGACATAACTTTTGTGATCATTGCTACCAGACTTAACGTTTCACCATAGTCTAGCTCGTACTCTTGAGAAAATCCTCGTATAATAAATCAAGCCTTGTACCCTTCGATTGTTCGGTCAGGTCGTCTCTTTATCTTGAAAACCCACTTACAAGAAATTGGTCGTGCATTCTTGCGTTGTGGCACCAAATACCAAGTTTGATTATCTTTTAATATTTGAATTTCTTCATCTAATGCTTTATTCCAGTCAAAGCATTGTGATGCTTCTTCATAGGTTGTTGGCTCAACTACTCCATTTTGGTTTCGTTAATGTTGCATCCGCATATTTAGGATTTGACCTTTTTTTTTCTAGCTGACCTACGTAAAGATAGTTGAAGAACATCTTGTACTTTTGGCTCTTCTAATTGACTTGATCTTTCTCCTTTAGAGTTGTATGATACACTCTAGTTTATCATGGCTTCTCCTTGATGACTGTGTCACTAATCTCTACCAACTCTTCTATTGGTCTTACTTCTTCAAGTGACTCTTATGATTTGTTAAGCTCAGACGGCTCTTAAACTCTTTCTTGTAGATTTTCTCTATTGCTTTGGAATCAGGGTAACAAAAACAACTTGTGGCAACTACCATAAAGATGCCTCCTCGAACACCACATTTCTTAATACATAGCATCGATTTGTTATTGGATCATAAATCTCCAACCTTTTCGATTGCTGTCATATCCCACAAATATGCATCGAATGACCTTTTTATCAAACTTAATCTGCAGGTGGTTTAGGCAACCAATGACTCGAAAATGACTAACTGTGGGTTTGACATTCCACAACTTTTCAAATGGTAAGATAAATTGCAATCGAGCTTGAGCAATCTGTTGATAACGTATGCTATTGTCTTCGTACACTTGGGCCCAAAATCTAGGTGGTACATTTTTGGGATGTAGCATGCTTTTGCATGTTTATGCCAAGTGGCGACTCTTCTTTTCAGCAATCTCATTCTATTGTGGGGTGATCGAACAACTGAACTGTTGCCGAATTTTATTTTCTTATAAGTAGTTAAAAAAAATCTTTGGATGTGTACTCTTCCCCATTGTTTGTATAAAGGAATAGTATTCTTCTTACTACTTTTTTCACTCTTTCTTTTAACTCCTTAAATTTGATTAATGCCTCAGACTTTTCTTTCATAAAGTCAACCCATACATACGTTGAATAATCATCAACAAAAGTGATCATTTATTGAAATCCACTAATGAATGGTTGTTTCACCCATCCAAAAACGTCAAAGTGAATAAACTCAAATGACATCTTAGCTTTGTATGTTCATTTTTCGTAAGGAAGTTGATGTGCTTTTCCATATTAGCATACAACACATATTGTATTATCACGTACATCTAAGTCGAGGAGGATCTTTAAGCAAGGACTTCTTCATTATTGCCTTCAGCTTGTGATAACTCACATAACCAAGCCTTGCATGCCACAAATTAGGTGTCTCGTTTTTCCTTGTCTTATTTACATTTGTGGTTAGTGCAGTCATAATATAGACAGACTCCAAACGTTGTCCTTCCATGATGGATGTACTTGTTAACTTCAAGCTTCGATACACCATTACATTTTTTGGATCGAACACTACATAATTTCATGAATATGTGAGATGTGAAACAGAAAGTAAATTTTCTTTATACCTGACACATAGTAGACATTGCTCAACTCTCCTTTTGACGATTGTATCGAGGCATTATTATAGTCTAACTTGCATTGCCCAATGACTTAGACTAGACTGATTCACAGCTTAATTTGGACTGGAATTCAGTTCTACGAATCAATTTCTATCTTGTACTTTGGAAAGTTAAAGGAAAATTTTTCCTTTCTTGTTTGAAGAGGATTTAAATCCATAAAATTGATGTGAAAAGTCATTAAATGAAGCACGAATGTCTAATTGATTACTGTTTTATTTTTTATCGAAACTGACTCAGTAAGAACTGGATAAATTATTAAATTTTAAAGCACAGGTTACGCCACATTTAAACTACGAGCTCACTCATGTAGTTTTGAACCGGAGTCTTCGACAGTAAAAACATTTTATTCAATAAAAACTGAAATTGAGACAGCCAAATTATTTGCACGTGTAGGAGTCGTAACGATGAGAAGAGGACGTTACGACGAGGTTTTATGTCTACACTACAACTGTTACTCCCTAGGGGCTAGGAATAGACTTCTCATAATACTTTTCCTTTATCTTGTACGACACAAAGTGACCAATCAACCACAGACTTGTGGGCTTTCTGGCATTTTCCCACATGTAATGGATGCACTGATTGTCGGTCCCTCGCCACGTCCAATATTATTCTGAGTAATCCTTTTGTTAGGTGGGGTTGGGAGAATGATATGATTAAGTATAATCACCATAAAAATATTCAACCAGGGAACGGAGTTCCACCACTGCCTCTAAAATATAAAAAATTAATATTTTTAATTTTAATATATATATACAAAGGAAAAAATTATTTAAAAAATTAAATATTTAAACCTTTTTATCTTAAATTTTAGCTCCGTCACTGTATTCAATTAGAGACAAAGATACATAAAGTCCAGTGATGCATTGGATCCACCAAAATTTTAAAAAAATAAATATTTTTATTTTTAACATACATATATATATATAAAGATGAAGTTATTTAGAAGTTAATGATACATTAATCTTTTAAAATTTAAAAAATTAAATATTTAAACACTCTTATCTTAAATTTCTAGCTCCGTCATAAAATTTCTTATGACCAATATCTACGTAAAACACTATTAAATTTAAACCTCAAAAAGGACTTGTCCAAAATTATCAAGAATATCATTTTGCTTCCAGTCAGTGCAATAATACGATCACTTGTTTTATCAAAACATATAATACAACCACTTGTTTTATCAAAACATATATGCCACCTCAGAAAGTTCAACTTTAGCGGTTTTATTGCTATATTACTTGTATTATTTCCGCTTCATATCATTAGAGTCTTATACTTTTTATTGTCGTTCTTGATTGTTATGATATTATCAACTACAGGGATTAGTCTTCCCTGTAGTTGATAATTTCTTAAGAATATTAGAAAGCACGAATGTCTGTAGAACTTCCACGTCGTGTATTTTTCAATACAAAATAGCTACAGCCGTAATTAGTTAAATTGGTTATCGTGAACTAGCTCCACGTTAAGTTGAATGCAACACAGATGGGGACAGGATGTTTTTTTCAAATTGTCGTGGGACTAATATATGGGATTCTGTACTTTGAACTTTTGTGTAAAATTCTCTCTCTTAAGAAATAAGTCTATGTTTGGTTCACACCAATAATAATTCTATTCCTGCTATATTTTTTAAATTTAAATTATTTTTTGTTTGACTAGATAAAAATATCAAAATATCTAATTCTAATTTTTAAGAATAGTTAAAGATTATTAAAAAACTCTTTAGCTATTTTAAGAATAGAGTTATTTGTTAAAGAAAAATAATATTAAGAATAATAGTAAATAAAAAATTAATAATAATAAGTAATTTAATAATAATAAATAAATTTAATAATAATAAGAAATTTAACAATAATAATTTTTAACCATAAGTAAAAAATTAATTATAAGACGAAGAAAATTAAAAATAATAAAAATTTAATAATAATAAAATAAATATAATTAACTATTGTAACCTTTAAATCAAACAGAAAACAGAAGAGAACCAACTTGAGAAGACGAGAGGTATACAGAAGAAACAAAACAAAGAGCCAGAATGGTTTTGCTCACGTAAGACTCAAGTTTAAAATAGATAGTATTTGTTTATTACGCAAGTGACGGAAAATAACTTTTCGAACCAAATTTTAATTTTTGAAAAAACTGTATTTTAATTTTTTTCAAAACTATTCTTACTTAAAAATACTTTTAAAGTTAAATACTCTTTTTTTTCTAAAAATAACTTTTACGTAGAAAAAGTACTTTCGACGTCTCCAATAAGTGAACTAAACACAGGCCAAGTCAGAGAAGAGAGAAAAGAAGCAAAACGATTAATACTAAAGACTTACAAGAACAGTGTAGCCAGTGACGGAGCAGAGAGAAATGGCTATGGCAGTACTAGAGAGAGAAAGCTGGTCCAGGTGGCCGACCATCATCAGGCATATAAGTTGCAACAAGTACTGTGACAAAGTCACGGCTACCATAGGCCCTGCTATGTAGCACACCCTCTTCACTTCTAGAATAAACTCCTCCCATCTTAGACCATCTCCCTGCTCTTTTACCAGTAACCTCTCATGTATGATCTTGGTGGTCAGTGTGTGATCTCCCATGGAGTTCTTTGGTCTCTCTTTAGAGATCTATGCACAAGCCAACTATTTGCGAGGATTCATGTCGGTAGTACGCATTTATCTTTTGGAATGGCTGTGGGACGGGACCGTGGACCGGATCACGTGGCTTAATTAAAAATAAATATGAATATAACAGAAATATTAAATAAATATATTTGATTATCACAAACTTTTTTGTTACAACAAAAAAATAGAATATCATTAAAGATTGAATAGGGGTGAGGAATACTTGCATTTTTTCCTATTAAAATGTATCATTATATATATATATATAAATGAATGTATCATGCTGTTACAGGTTGACTAAAACTAAATTTAAATTAGCATTTATACGAAAACAACCATGTTAACAACTATTTTTCAAGTACATTTCGGTTAGTTTTAGAATATCAAACACACAAAGTCTCGATTCTCTAGTCAATCTTTTACTTTTATTTCTATACGTTAAAAAATTACTGTTAAATATATCTATTTTATTTATTTTGATATTTTTTTAATTGAATATATAAAATCTTAATTATTGTGGGATTTAAATACTGTGGTTGCTACACTTATAATGGTGAGAGTCATCGTGTAATGTGAGATTGTGTGGATAAAGGATAAGAGAAATTTATATTGTGGATATTTTGGAGATAGCAGAATAAGTGAAGTAAATGTCTTGATTCACAGAAGTAGTATATCTTACTTGGGTACTTTAAACAATCAATAGTGCAATGGGATTCTTATTTGTATAAAAGATTTTGCACATTATCCAATCACCGAATAATTCATCTCAGAGGTGTGTCTGCGTGATATGACATTGGTGAACTTTAAAATTCCACATGTTAGTGTTATGCAGTGGGCAATAAGTGAAGTGCATTAATTGGATATATAAAAGAAGGGTGTGTGTCAACTGGCGAATGGATGGTAAAAGTTAGCTTTCTTTACTTAATTGTGTTGGTCTTATACAAGTTCATCTGGAGTAGCTGCCGTATATCCCCCCGGCGTCTATTGCCCACATATTTGATATGCGATAGAGGTTTATTAAGAACACGCAAGTAGAGAAGAAATCGAGTGCAGTGTGTGCGACAACAAAAAAAAAAGTAAAAACATTTGTTTTTATCGGTAAGGTGAATTGTTTTTACTGCGGCGTGAACGACGCTTGGTGAACGTTTTCTTGTTTTATTTGTTTTTGCTTTTGAGTAGAAATAGTTACGGAAATTTTTTGACAAGATTAATATGAGTCAGTTGTGTTATTAGGCGTGAAGATTTTTTACAGGTAATTAGGTTGTGGGTCAGTTACATAGATTGAGTATTACGGGGTAGATCAATCTTGTGTAATTTTTGTGAACTACAGTGAAAGAATTTAATCTAAGTGAGAGCCCCGTAGACGTAGGTAAAATGTCTCGAACTGCATTACCAAATGTCAATGTTTTCATTATTTTGCAATTGTGATTTTTATTTACTTGTGCGAAGAAACATTTGGAGATAATCTGTAAATTGATTGACGATTTAATTATTTCAATTACTAATCATTAACAATATAATCATCTCTCAAATTACTTTAGACGGCTAATCAATTATTAATTTGACCTACTATTTTCATATAGTTTATATAGTATATTAAAATATTATCGATTGAATCATCCTAAATAAAATAGTTTATAAACAACATCAAAAAATAATAATTTTCATGTGAGATACTTTTATATTCTCAAGAATAAGAATCAATTATCTAATTATTATAATGAAAACATCCATAAGTTCATAAGTAATTTCTTATTAATGATCTTGTTATTTGATTATTTCAGTGAACATATTTTTTAATAAGTACATAACTGTTTGCTTAAATAATTTTATACTTAATTTACGATATCAGATACTTTCTATTTTATTGATATCTCTTTTTAATAAAACCATAAAAGGAGCAATACATAATTGTAATTTTGATTTTATAATTATGAGATATTAATTTTACAATAATTATTTTGAGAATTTTTTGGGTATTAAGAATTGTAATTAAAAAATATATATGAATAAAAATTATTATTAAATAAAGTAATAACGCCGTACATAATTTATTCTATTTTGACACTACCTACTAATTAATAAAAGGAATTGAAATGACATGAAGTTGTAGAATATTCTGCCTCATGTTATGCGGGAACTTTAATCAATCCTCCCACGCGTTTAGGCTGTTATCGTAGGCCCGTGATAATAATAGTCATAAAGAAAGGTGATATTGAGCAAGTTAGTCATCACCTGAGCAAGTCTTCGCTTTAATACAATAACATAGTCAATTAAATGATGTTGCCTGCCCATTAATTAATCCTGCAACTCGTTTTGAAATAAAGTTCAGTTAAGGGTAAAATCCAAAAGGAGTCAGATGTTAATTTAATGGACATGATTGTGAGAATTTTCAATGGTCCCGTTATGAGGTACCACTACCACCAAAAGAAAGGAAGCTCTACCAGATGGAAAAGTCTGCCGTCTGCGGGATTTGTGGATGGACTCTGTAAGTATGAAACCTTTGGGACACCCATTTAGATGAAAGAAGAGAAGCAAAAAGGCTAGCTGGCAAAGTAACTAATTAATGTATGGTGCTGTTTTGGCTATCCTGTGATTTTGCGGGTATGAATAGCAATGAGAAGGCGTTGGAGCCACGTTAACAAGGAAGGCACAAAGCAAAAAGAACTCTTTCTTTCTTGTTTTTGTGTGTGTACTTGTTGGGATGAATAATGAACACGTTATTTAACAAAGAGAGATAATGGAGAAGATGGTGACAGGTAATAGAAAAAAGGACATCAATGACAGGGAAGGTCAGAAATAATTAGATAGGATACATCTGGTTTCTGTAAGTGGTTGCACTATTTTAAGAGGAAGGCCTACCAGGTAGGGAAATGTTTCTTTCACGGACCAGTTAAAAGGGACCTCTTAACCCTATACAGGATTCTGGTGTTAAAAATATTTCATAGCCAAAAAATAAAAATAAAAAAAACATGGTGGTAACAGACAATTATTTAATTTGACTTCATTTCATAAAATATTTATGAACAATAGTTGGATTTTTAAGATGTCTTTCTTATAGGATTTCAAATTGTCCTTAATTTTAAGACAGTCAAATTTACTTCATTTCGTGAAATATTAGTTGGATTCTTAAGATGTTTCTTAGAAGACTTCCCTAAGGGTTGAATATTGCTCTTCTAAGATCTTATAAAAAATAATTTGAGGTTATTTCCTATACTTTTTAGGTGACTAACAATTACGGGAATTTTAAGTCAATAAGTAGAGTAGACCAAGACATCAAATTATACAAGGAGGAAAAACATGAAGTTGGAAATTAACAATGAAAGAACGAAAGATGAAGACTTCTATCCTATGATTGTCTTTTTGCATATGTTTTTGTATTCAAAAGTTCAATCCAAAGATCCCAATCAGCGAGATAAAAGGGAATGCCAACATCCCTAAAATGTCCTTGGTACTGACAGAATAAAAAGAAGGAACAATTGTCCTTGGTACTGACAGAAAAAAGAAGGAACAATTTGAAGTACTTTATTGTTAAAAGATTTTATTATTCTTACTATTATTTTTCTGCAACGCTAGTTTTTGAGGACATATGGACTATAGAATAGCAAGATGTTTCCAATTTTGGTTGCCGTCTGTGATATTTGTGTCTTTATTTGAGCGAATGGAGATGTCTGAGCTCGTACGAATTAAATGAGGACTACATTGGTTTGCTTGCATTTTTTATCTTGCAACACGAAGAAGTCTCATTGAGTTATTTAATTTTATTATATGCCTTTTATTGTGAATTTTAGACATCCTGCACTAGTTTATAGTTGGATTGTATGTTGTGATTGTGTGGGACAATAAATTGAAGTCATGAAAAAAATGGATAAAAAAAGGGGGCTGAAAAATGAGAAAATAAGAAGAGGTAGGAGAAGAGGAGAGGGTGAAGAAAATTTTTGAAAAATTTAAGTTGAATTAAGGGGAAAAATAGAAAATGCAAAAAGTTAAGGGTAAAACTAGAATTTACCTCTAAGAAGGGAATTTTAGTATTAATAGAAATAAATGAGGGTAAAATAAGACTTTTAATAGTTAAGGGTGTTTTGGTAATTATGATGGTTAGGTTAGCAAGGATTTTTTTCCTATATGTGTCAAAAATATATATTCACTTATAAGTGAATACTCAAATATGCAAAGCATACAATGCACTACTAATTTCTCAATATTCTAACTCCTAGTGTGGGGTGTTACAATTCTTTCCTCCTTAAGAAATTTCGTTCTCAAAATTTTACCTGATTCAAATAGTTGCAGATGCTTAGCTTTCATGATTTCTTCTGGTTCCCATGTTGCTTCCTCAAGTCCACGGTGTTGCCAGAGTACTTTTACTAAAGGTATTGCTTGTTGCTAAGTTGCCTGACTTCTCTAGCTAAAATAGAAACTGGGTCTTCTTCATAAGACAAATCTGGTTGTACCTGAATTTCCTACATAGGAATCTTATGTGTAGCATTAGACCGTTATCTTCTTAGCATAGAAACATGGAATACATCATGTAGCTTGGCCAATTCTTCAGGAAGAGCCAACTGATAAGCTATAGGTTTGACTCTTTTGAGAACTTCATAAGGACCATGTATCGCGGACTAAGTTTACCCTTCTTACCAAATAGAAGTATCTTTTTCCACGGTGACACTTTCAAGAATACCTCATCACCTACTTGATATTCAATATCCCTTCCTTTTAGATCAGCATAAGACTTCTGCCTATCACTGGTAGTTTTCAATTTTTATTGAATAATCTGAATTTTTTCTTCAGTATCTTTCGCAATTTTAGGTCTGATCATCTTGCTTTCACTCAACTCAGTCCAACATACTGGATTCTACACCTTCTACCATACAGTGCTTGATAAGGTGCCATGCCAATGTTGGTCTGATAACTGTTGTTGTAAGCAAACTCCATCAGAGCTAAATACTTATCCCAACTTCCTGGAAAATTTAGCACACAACCTCGAAGCATGTCTTCCAATATTTGTATAACCCGTTCAGACTGTCCATCTGTCTGGAGATGGAAAGCAATACTAAACTTAACTTGAGTACCTAAAGCATTCTGTAAACTTTTCTAGAGTCTCGAAGTAAATCGAGGATCACGATCAGAAATAATAGACAATGGTACTCCATGTAGTCTCACTATCATTATCGCATTAACATATATATCTGCAAGCCTATCCAAAAAGTAATTAGGACGAATAGGCAGAAAATGAGCAGATTTGATAAACTTATCCACAGTCACCCATACCGCATCATGCTTCCTTTAAGTAAGAGGAAGTCTAGTAACAAACTCCATGGTAATGTTACCCTATTTCCATGGAGGAATAGAAATAGGATCTAGCAAACCAGATAGAACTTGGTGCTCACCTTTAACCTGCTGACATGTCAGACATTTAGCTACATAATCTATAACATCCCATTTCATACCTGACCACCAGTAATACTGCTTCAGATCCTGATACATCTTGTTTCCACTAGGATGCATAGTAAATACTATATTATAAGCCTCAAACAACAACTTCTTCTTCAATTCATCATTAGCTGGCACACCATCTCCTTGCATAGAAAAATCAGATTGTTTACCTTCCTGAGTAGCCAAGACAAGTTGTTGTAACTTATCATTAGCTCTCTGAGCATCACAAATTTCTTGTCTCAAAGTAGGCCTTGCTTTTAATTGAGCTATTAAAGCTCCATTAGATACAAATTTCCTTTCACTCTGCTTAAGTGATAGTGCTGAAATGGTCTTTCGACTCAAAGCATCAGCTACTACATTAGCTTTACCCGAATGATATTCCACGATGCAACCATAGTACTTAAAAAGTTCCAACCAATGCCGTTGTCTCAGATTAAGTTCCTTCTAGGTAAGCAGATACTTCAGGTTCTTATGATCTGTGAAAATTCTACATTTTTCACCATACAAGTAGTGCCGCTAAATTTTCAAGGCAAACACTACTGCTGCAAGTTCCAGATCATGTGTAGGGTAATTCTGTTCATGTGACTTTAGTTGCCTAGAGGCATAAGCAACTACCTTTCCATCCTGCATCAAAATATAACCCAAACCAGTTCTGTTGGGACCCGTTTCCGAGACCCAACTCTTAACCAACGAAACATATCATACGATCATACCTTAGCTAACATCGCTTCAATTTTTTTTT
>JANVCL010000009.1:107413-126110 GCA_026546855.1 Erythroxylum incrassatum
AAGTTAATGAAATGTTTGATATACCCTTCTTAATTACATGTTAAAGTGTCTTGAAAATATAATCTGTGTAATTAAGATGTGAGAGAAATTAAAGGCTAATTTTGGAAGTAAAATTATAAACATGCATACAAAGTCAAGAATGACACTTATTTTGAATAATTAAAATGCATCTAAAACGACACTTATTATGAATCAGATGGAGTATTAAATATCTTAAATTCGAAAACCAATCTGAGTTAAAGTTATTACAAACCTTCATTCAAATTCAAAAGTCATATACATCAGTTACAATCCCAAAAACAAACTCAAAAATACATTTTGATAAACAAAATCAATCTGTTTTGGCCATTGTGGTTGGCTTGTACCAGTCTTTATATTCTTTGCTCTGAACCTACACGGGGCATATCCACCGTGCTAAGTATATAGCTTAGTAAGTAATAACTAATCTATGCATGAAGTGACCACTCATCATACTAAATCATGTAGCAGCATAAACATGCATTAAAAGATTGCTTTAACAATAAATCAGGCATAATTCATTTCAAAACATATTTTATAATTAATAGAATTGAATATCGCAAGAGGGTATAGACCCTTCAGAATCAGAACACAATTTTGTTACGTTAGAATCAAAAATATATCATAATATAAAATCAGATGACTGCTAAACCATTTACAGAAGCGGGTAACGACACTTATATAGGAGAGACTGAAGTCTCGACACCGAAGTGTCACAGGAGAGACCAAAGTCTCAACACTGAAGTGTCACAGGAGAGACCAAAGTCTCGACACCGAAGTGTTACAAGAGCAGTAGCAGACCATTCTAGGCATGCTTATTTACCCACAACTAGGATTTAACAGATTTAAAAATAGAAATGTCTTAAATTCAATTCATATATCAATCAATGTTTTCATACCATGTATTCAAGCATATCACATTCTTACAGCTTTGCAAATCATTCAATGATCCAAAATCAATAGCAAACAAAACCATCAAAGCAAAACTATAAAAAAAATTTCTTACTGAATTACTTACAAAATTGACCATCTAAATTACTTACAAAAGCTCTCTTTTTACTTATTGCCTCGAAGTCCTAGCAATATCTGGAAGTGGTCGCTCTATACGTTCCTCTATAACATTTAATACAATCGCATATCACTATTGTGTATGATTATGAAATTATTTATGCACATTCATGTATATTGAATATGTATAATGCATGTACATGACAAATTCTGCATTTTTTATCCTTAATCTTTTCACATTATCAATCATGTGAAACCATACTTAATTTTTCAATCCAAATTTATCTCACAACTAACTTTCGGGTCCACTTTGCTCAATTATTCTCATTAGGAACGTGAGATAATTTGATAACACTTATTTCTAGAAAGTTGTTCTCCCAAGTCTTAAGTTTCTAATGACACCAAGATCATACAATTTAGTTCGAAATGTGAAAGTTATACCCCAAACATTTTCGGACTGTTCTTATACTATAACCATATTTTGTGCTCAAATTCTATCCAAAAATTGAAATTCTTAGAGACTGAATTAAAACTCAATTTCTTCAGAAAATTTGTAGCCCTATGTCTCTAGTTTACTTAAATTAAAAATCACTCCATTTGGATAACTACAGAACAAGTTATACCTAAAATACCGAAGCATGTTCAAGCTGTACAGGAAAGACTTCGCCACGGCGAACCAAAGAAAGTTGGTCGCGACGAACTTTTCCAGAGAGGAAAATTCCTAGTGAATTCTTACAAGTTGGTCGCGACAAACCCAAGAGTTGGCCGCGATGAACTTTTCCAGAGACAAAATCCTTCAAGTTGGTCGCGGCGAACCAAAGAGAGTTGGCCACGACGAACTTTACTTCGCTTTGTTCATCTTCTTTCTTCTCTTTTTCACCAAATATTTCTCCTTCTTCTCCTTCCAATTTTTTTCCAGATTTCTCATTAAATCTATGACTCCATTATTTTCTCCTCTTTTTAACTCCAATTATAGTTCAAAATCATCCACAACAGATCAAAATTCAAGATTACACACTAACAATAAAAACAGAACATATACGGACATTCACCAATTTCTACACTTTTCATTTTATCAACTTTATACCACCACTTCACCAAATCTTCATTTCATATCATTAAACTCACTTAAACTCATCTCTATAAACACTTCACATGTTCACGCAAGAACAGTAAAAACAACCATATACGTATTTCTCTAAACCATAACAGAGACATCAACTATCGTGAACTCATATCCAAAACATAGTCTATTTCATACATTTCTGGAAAATTCCTATTTCACAAAACCATCATCTAATTCATTCATCACCGAAACTACACTTCTCAAACCCACTCATGCATGTAAATATTTATACCGTAAAACATCATTAGAGTTACTACTTATTTCAGCAAAAACTCTAATAGTAACCTCTGATGGAATCAGTAACAAATCTCCAAAAGTAAGATTTCGATAGATAAATAAAGAAAAAGGAACAAGTTGTGTGTTGAAAGCTTACGATGAAGAACATGCTCAAGTGTTCTTCTCCTAACTCAAAACGTAACCCACGTATCCTCTTTGCATGTATTACATGTGTCACTCAAACAAGTCTGCCACTTATCACAATTTAAGTAAGCCATTTGTCAATATCTATTCAGTCCACGTGTCACACTATAGTTGGTCCATTTATCAATTTATTTTCTAGTCCAAAAATACTCCAAATTTTCAAAATTTCACCAAAAATTTCGAAATAATCATAGTATTCTCCAAATATATTTTCACCATAAATATTCCACAATTTATATTTTAATCACATTAATAACTCAATTATACCCGAAAATGTGAATCAATGCATGTACAAATATTTGTATATGTCAAAAATATATATTCACTTATAAATGAATACTCAAATATGCAAAGCATACAATGCACTGCTAATTCCTCAATATTCTAACCCCTAGTGTGGGGTGTTACAATAGGTAAGATGGGTTCACATATTTAATATCAAGCATAAAAGCATATAATCTATTTCTCAGACTTATTCAAAATCTTATACTTTTCAATGGATTTTACATATAAGGCCCTTCATGCACCCTCATATCAAAGATTATGTTCAAAATGGGATAAGCACAACATTTGGTTTAATAATTGGCATATCTTGGGGTTTTTATGTAACACTCACCTCTTTGCAGCTTTAAGAGGATCCATCGCTGAAGATACTAAAATACAAACATTCATTTGAAACAAAAATTAGCACTGGCCTTTTCCTATATGTAGAGGAATTAGATTTGTTGTTGAGCAATGACCTTCATATTCTCCAAGTCAGGAGCAAGAAGATGAAATCAAATGGGAGCTTTATAAATCTCACGAATTTACAACTCAATCTTGTAAACAATTGTTGTTAGGCTCTATGATCAAGTTTTTATTTCATAAGTTGATATGAAGTTCAGGTATTGCTCCAGGTCACTCTTTCATATTATGGTTAGCAGCTCTACAGAATTGGGAACCAGGGATAGTATTAAGTTTCAAATTCCAAATATAAATTGCCCTTTGTATTCTAGAGCAGCTGAAACATTAGATCATCAAACAACTATAGAATGCTTTTCTTAATATCTTTGGATTGCAAGATAGAAATCTTATATGGATTAATAGTTTGGCTTGGGCTAACAAAATTGAGATGGACTAATAAAGAAGATCAAAGAGTCTTCAAATTTACTTTTGCAATATTAGTGCACTATATTTAGAGGATAAGAATACTAAAATCTCTGGAAAAGTTGAAGAGTACAACGATTACAAATGGAACGAATTCTAGATTAAACTAAGGAAGGCGATTATAATCAATACAAATCAACTACTTATCTCCAATTATATTAAAATGCAACTGAACATTTAGAATCAACCATTGTTGGATATATTCCACTTTGTTGTGTCCTTTATTTATATAATCTCCACTCTCTGGAGATGTAACTTATATACTCTGTAATTTTCACCTTTTAAATGAATTTATTACTTACTTTTCAAAAAAAATACAAGCAGAGCTTTAATAGTTAAGCCTGAAAGAGTAAAAAGATCCTGAGCTAAAAGGAAGCATCAAATAAAACCATTAAAAAGATATTATTTTAATTAATGTATAGACTTGAGATGGAACTCATCAACTGATTTTATAAGAAAAGTAACAAAAGGGGAATTAGTTTTGCAGAATAATAACATATCAAGGAATTCTATTAGTGAATCATGTGAGCATGGTGAGGTATTGAAATGAAATCTACTATAATGGAATTTATGAAGCCATTTATAGTTTATCAAAGCCATACTAATTTTTTCCTTATGTGCCCAGTTCTATTTTATTTTGGCTCTAATTAAAGAAACTGCCATTAGATTTGAGGTTTGTAACCTCTAATTTAAGTAGACAAGATCTTAGCTTATTATAAGACTTGTAGGAACATCTTTCTACTTCAAATTCTAAAGATAATAAGGTGAAATTGAAGTCACCTAATAGAATCAAAAGTTCAATTATAGTAATTTTATAACTTGAGCTCATTCCATAATGAATATCTTTGAAAAGAAAAATCAGATGCATAAATATAATTGAACCAGGTTGTCCCAATTCCTAAAATATCCACAACATATGGATGCGAAGAAGATTATCGAATGAACTTGAGGCAATTAGGATCATGAGAAATTACTACTCTCCCAAGAATAGTCTTATTATGACTAGTTATGAGTTACCATTGATTCTTGAATAACCAAATATTAGAGCAATTCTCATTTTTCAACTTAGCTTCCAAAAGGCCAAACATAACAAGCTTTATTGATCTAATGTAATCAACTGTCATTTTATGCTTTTTGGGGTCATTGATCCCTCTTATATTCCAAGTAAATATAAACATTAATATTTAAAGGAGTTGGAAAGCCTTCTTTTAGCTCTACAATTTGACTTTCTCCTTTCCAAAGTCTTAAAATCTTTATGGGATCAATTAGATGAAACAGTTTCCTCAGAAGATTCTTGTATATCTACATTGATATTGTCTTTAATAGACTCAATAACATAAGAAGACAATTAGATAACTTCATTCTCCTTAGAAGAGTTATCAATAATAACTTTAGGGACCTCTAAACAGGTTAAGGACTAAGGAAAAGCAAGAAAATTATGAGGATTATCACTATAGACCTTAGGATGAGCTACTAACGTATTTACAAAATCTAAAGCAGTGGGATGTTGGTTTAACACTTCATCAATTGTAAAA
This sequence comes from Erythroxylum incrassatum, assembly GCA_026546855.1. Lineage (NCBI taxonomy): Eukaryota > Viridiplantae > Streptophyta > Magnoliopsida > Malpighiales > Erythroxylaceae > Erythroxylum > Erythroxylum incrassatum. The sequence goes on from JANVCL010000009.1 coordinate 112,667, forward strand.
GGTTGAATAAGAGTTGAAGGGTGGACATCAATTTATTAAAATTATTCGTTTGGAACATGATGTCAGCAGGCTTCCACATCTTCCCTTGTTATTGTAAAGATGATCTCTATTGATAAGAGAATTTAGTGGTATCATCTAACAAGGAGTCATCCTCTCCTAATTTTAATGGTGGGATTTTCACAGGAAGGACTTGGCTCATATCTACACTAATATAAAGACAAACAAAACCAATCCTTCTATATGATGTGGCTGCCTCATCCATAAATATTGGTCCACCAATGTTGCTTGCCAGAAGGCTTAAGTCCTTGATAGACCAATATTCTAGAGAGATCTTATGAAAAATAACCTATAAAGGTACCTACTTTTGTTTAATTTCTTAATGTTTGATCCCCAACTTCCATATTTGCAAGAAGATTATTAACCTATTAGTGTCAGTAACTTCATGAGCTTTTTCCTTGGAGGCAAATTTGAATAGAAATTGATCGTTATCATTGATAAGCAGCTCTAAGAGATCTTTGTTCTTCCATTGTTTAGTTGCTCATAATTTGATCATTGGGAAAACAAGTCTCTTTCCTAAGAAAAACCAACCGTTGTTGATTCTTATGAGCTGGCTCCTATCTTAAACATATCTAATGAAGGGGAAACAATGAAAAGACCCTCCTTAAAGGAGAGAGGAATGAATTGTAGGAGCAGTTAGAAGATTCGCCTAGTATAAATCTCTAGTCGAGGAATTTAGGAGGCAAATGGTCCTAAAAAGAGCTTGAGCTAGGGGGTGAAAGTATCAAGACTAAGTCTTGAACCAGCTAGGTAGAGAGAAGCATGTGCGAGACTTCCTTAGGGTTAGAAGAAACTGACTCCATAAAAAGAGAGAGAAAAAAGTAACTGATATAGAACTAGAAAATTCAAAATCGGTTCCAAAAATAGTAAGGTTAAAAGTGAAATTAAATTAAAATCAAAAGATCAAAAATTCCCCAGAGAGGTCTGGGAAGTCCAACAACATGGGAGGAACAAGACTCATATGAAAAAACTGGGCACCAAAAAAGAAAATAAGAAAGACAACAACAAAATAAAAAACAAGAAAGACAGCAAAGGGGATAGTCCAAAGAACGTGGTGGAATAGAAGGGATGAGAAAGGATTTAAAGCAGGGAAGGAGAAGAATGGAGTAAGAAAAGAGAGCTAATGGCTGCTGAAAAAAGCTAAACTCAACTACAAGAGCTAAACCAAATTAGAGAGAAGGAGAAGAGTCTCTCACTAAATATAGTATGTAAGTTCATAAAAAAATATATATCATTTTTTAGTTTAGACTTAAATAAAAGGAACAAACTTTAAACTTTTGAATATGACAATAGAGCATGAATAAAACCGGGTTGAAATTCAATTATTTGGACATAAAGTAAAGTAAATGCGAAGAGAGTTACTCATACTATTCAGATTATGAGAGTTACATATATAATAATAATTTCATGTTACTAAGATGTGACCCTATACGTTTAAACATTATGTAATGGAATTCTTGACCATCGCATATCCTATGCCTCGTCCATCAGTATGCAACTCGAAGTTTTGGAAGAGCTATATGTAACAGGCCATCACTGCACCAAGAAGACAAACAAACCAGAATCAGTATCTAATTAAGCTTTTCCATACAAAGCAGACACTCCAAATTTTTTAAAAGAAAAACTAAGTAAAAGCACAGGCAAAGAAGGATTGAAATAGCTAAGTTTTAAAGTAATATGTAAATGAATTATTTGCAAGTCTCATCGATCACATGGTTTAAGAATGAATATGTATGTAAGCATGTGTAACTACCAACTATAATTGAGCAGATGCATAAGTGATCACAATTAAAACGATAAAGAAGGAAAGGAAAGATAAGAAGCTCACAAAAATTCAGCGGTTACGGCGTCCTTGTTCACGTCAAAGGGAAGGGGCCACACAAGCTGGTATGGCCCTCGAACTATCTCCTTCTTCTGGTACTCGAATTCATTTGACTGCCCGTACGATCTCCTCTCTCCCGTTACTCTCAAACTAGATATATGTATATACATATTAATAAAACACAGAGGTAATATTAATATCAACAAGTTAAACAATACACTACCCACTTTTTGTCGTTCACTTCCACTCTAATGTCGTTTACGGTTACACCAGCAACTTCTAATGTTAAAATATACGTGCTGTTCGATTCTACTACATCAACCTTTGGTGTCCACTCCTTATTTCCTGCTAAATAATATCTGTAAGTAGCAGCTTAAAACATATAGCGTTATTAGTTGATGGATTAATTCATGAATTGTAAAACTGCAGATGTTAATTTAGATATTCATTCTAGTAAGAAGAATGCATATTCTTACTGATCTCTCGGATGGGGTAGAAATGTTTCTTTGGAGAGGAAGAACATCCACATGATCTGGCAAACCTAGGAAGGTCCGAAGATGACCCATCTGATTGGAGCTTTGTTGATAAGCAGCTTTGTTCCGCCTTATTTGCTCTAGAAAACAATGGCTCTTCAGCTTCACGAACCGAACTTTGTATTTGATCATGTATGTTCTGATAATCCATTTTATGAATTCTTTCTTAGGAAACAAAAAGGAGAAATGAAACTAAAAGGAAAAGAAAAAGTGTATGGCGGCTCGGATCTACCTGTGACTGGGGTCTCATGAAAAAAGCTTGGGAAGCAGAGGCTTGACGTGCAAAACACATCCGATTATCACACCTTGGATTCAGAATCATATTCACAGAATTCAAACTGCTGCTACAGTTCTGAGGGATGATATTGATAGAAATTCAGTAGATTAATTAGAAGAAAAAGAGGAAATAAACTTGTTAAATTCCATTTACCATAGGCAGAAGATGATCATGAGTGCAGGTGATGGCGAAGTGAGAAGCAATCATATTCATTCTTCTCCTCGCAGATTCACTCTCCATCTCGCTTGTCTTAAGACAAACGCAACGCTCACCCGCCTCCGCCTTAAAATACACTAATAAAAAATATCTACTATAGCTACCCGCGGCCTGCCTGCTTTGGACGACAGATATTTCTCAATCCAACCAGGTCCAGTGGCAAGTGGGTCTCTTCATTTTGGAAAAAGGTAAACCAGTGGGACCCATGATTAGTATATGAATAATGCTTTACAACACACGCGTGTATCTATATATCTCGGCTTCAAAAATATCTGCACCCTTCTTTGGTTTTGAAAATAGATTTCATTTCACAAAACATACCCCACCTTATCTAAAATCAACCAATCTACTCCATTTTAAGCTCTAAAAAAAATGAGAAGGAACCTTTTATTAAATTCAAACTTTGTTATAATTCTAAAGGTGTATTTACAAAGTGGAATGAAGAAGTTGCCTACTTTGGTTTTGACCGCAATAACAACGTTCAATATAAATTTCATTAATACATAAAATTTTGAAGAAGTTCAGTATAAATTTCACTAATATATAAAATTTTGAAGAAGTTCGACTCTATCTTTTAATTAGTAGAGAAATTGTTTTTAAAAAATTCACGTAAAAAAACTTATAATAAAATAATAATATTTTGTCAATCACTAAAATTTAATTTTGAGCTTTTATGATTTTTAATTTAAATAAGGTAATGGCAGTAAAATTATATGAAATTTAGTTTCGACATCTTATATGGGAAAAGAAAATCTGGGTATTTCTGAATATTTGGCTTTGAAAAGGAATTTGAAATTAGATTCAAACATAAGGGGAAATTTTATTGTTTTGGACAAAAGAAAAATATATGGAGAATTTGAACAGTTAACTCTGGGTTTTTTCCATGGATATAAATGAGAAGTCATTACAAGATTAAAAACAAGCTTAATGAGTTGAGGAATAATGGAATTGGTTTACGAACTTTATAAGAAAAGATTTAAAATGGTCAAAGAACTGATTTTTATATAGACTGATGTTGGCCTTTAAGAATGAACTAAATGATGAGTCGTTCATTTAGTCAAGGAAAATGGCTTAAAAGGTGAACACTTTCTAATGAATAAATATCTTGACGATTGGTATTAAATTGGGAAATGATCTTGCTCTAGATCTGGATATCACCATTTAAGTGAACTTCTATGTGGAAAATGAACTTTTCGTAACTGAGGTGTTAGAATTTGCTGAAATATAAGAGTGGGAGTTTGTCCCACATTAAAAAAAGAGAGGAAAGAAGATCAACATATAAGTCTAGTGGACTATTCCACCTATCACCAATTGATTTTAGGATGAAACTTCACTTAGACTTGTATGTGGTCTAACTTTTTTTCTCGTGTAGACCCGTAGGTCTATTGGAAATTATAACATGGTATCAGAGCGAGTTGCTCTTATGTTAGTCGTTAACACCTCAAAATAATAGATTATGTCATGTGTTCGACCCACACGTGAGGGGGGTGTTGAAATATAAGAGTGGAAGTTTGTCCCACATTGAAGAAAGAGAAGAAAGAAGATTAACATATAAGTTTAGTGGACTACTCAACCTATCACCAATTGGTTTTAGGATGAAACATCACTTAGACTTGTACGTGGTCTAACTTTCCTTCTCGTATAGGCCCGTAGGTCCATTGTAAATTCTAAAAGAATTATTAAAGGATTGATTAGCTTCACCTGGATCAGCCTGAATTGTTGACCTAAGTGCTTGGACATGGCCTAAATTGATAACCTAAATCATTTAAAGAATTGAACTTCAGTATTAAAGGTCTAATAATTTCGGTTTGACACCACTACAAGAAAAATAAATTTTTGCGACGAAATTTACCGACGGAAAATAAAGCTTTTGTGTTAGGAAACAAATTTGGCGATGTAAATTATCGACTGGAAAAAACGTCAAAGAAAAAGGCATTGGTAAATTTAGCAACGGAAGTTTGTATATCTATCAATACAATTAGCGACGGAATTTTGGATTTTCATGGGTAAGTTGAAAGAAAATTTACTGATGGATTTATAGTATTATGTCGCTACTTTGCAGACATAATCTCAATATTTCGTTGGTGAATTTTCTTTTAACTTATTGACGGAAATTCAAAATTCTGTTGCTAAAGTTACCGATAGTAAATCTTAATTTTTGACGATAAAGTTACCGACGAATATATAACAATTTGTTGCTAAATTTATCGACAAAAACACGAATCGTAGCTAAAGTTTTACCGATAGAGTGATATATTCTGTTGGTAACTTACAAACATATTTATTTATCCTGTTAATAATTAGCGATGGAATGGTATGTTCCGTCAGTAATTTATCGAAAGAAGGTATTATTCTGTCGCTAATTAGCGACGAAATACTATTGTTTTGTCAGAAAATTAGTTTTGATAAATTAACTGATCCATCTCGTTATGAAGTTGGGCTATGTACTATATACTCCATCGATTGTTGCAACTGAGTTGCTAGCTTCTCTACTGTGCTCTCAAGTTGAAGGACTCTTTCATTTGATGTAAACCGCCTAGTAGATGTAACTGTAGTGGATGTGAAAGATTGTGAATAACATGTGTTCGCAAATAAACCTAAGACGAAAATCCTTCCACGACGATCCCTACTATCGACTATATCAAGATATGCCTGACTCTCATCAACAGTTTTAGACTTTTGAAACTGTCATTCATATTTTCTTGTATTTGATCATATCATTATACTTGTTTATGTTAACAAGTGATACTTTTTAAGAATTAACATTAAAGTATAAATTTTACATACACGAAATTGTTTACATCGGGTGTTGACAAAGGTCACATTATCATACTTTTTAGTGTGACGTAGGCTTCTTATCCATAGAGTTTTCCTGCTATAGAATAAATTGTTATAAATGAACTATAATTTTAAAAAAATTTGGCGGAATTTCTTCTATTTTTATGAAGTGGCTATCAAAGGAAAGGAGGAGATAACCTTCATAGTAGTTCCTTAAAAAAGGAAAAGGAATAACATAGAAGGTCTAAAATCTATTCCAAAAAGGGAAAAGAAAAGAGTGAGAAAGGAGGAAAGCATATGGAAGCTAAAAAATAGCTAACAAAGTAAGAAGATAAACCAAGCACTAGACCAGACAAAAGAAAGCTAAGGAATCTAGAATAAGGGCTTACGATGCAATCGAACATAAAGTACTAAGAAGAAAATGTAATTAGACAAAGGAGAGAAGAAAAGTGAACAAAGATAAGGAGTAGGAGAAAAGGAAAAAACTAAGACTAACATATTCCAATTCATGAAAAGAAGAAAAATCAATAAGAGAAATAATGGAAGAAGAAGCAGCATGAAGGACATTGAACTTCAGAGAAAAGAAGGATAACATCTCTCGTGCTTATTATGTTTTGCAAAAGAAAAAAAGTTCATAGATTATTGTATTCGGAAAAAAGTCCAATTATTTCATTATTATTTTGGTAATTTCTATATATATATATATAATTTAAATTAATTTTAATGATCATAAAACAATTTCCTTCAAATATTGTTGGCATGTAAATTAGCTTTGGTTGGATAACACGCAATTGTTGAAGTAGCACCTTACTAAGTACGATTTCAATACCTTCGAAATGCTCTTCTAACAATAGGGTTGGTAATTACCTAAATTTTGCATACCCACGTGGTTGTTAACAACAGGGTAAACCACCAATTCTCCTGTCATCGACCACGAGGAAGATCAATTGTTATGGGCCAAACCACCAATCGAAGATTCACTGTAGCGTCTGCTTATGATTTCATTGAGTCTATTAACTCAGATGGTTTTAACAGGGTGTGGGAGGGCATATGGAAGTGGGCAGGCCCTCAGCGCATCCGGTCAGTTCTCTAGCTGGTGGCCAAAGGAAAATTATTAACCAACAAGCAACGTGTGACCCGTCATCTGACACTGGAGAATGGTTGTCCTTTCTGTGGCCAAGAAGAATCACTTTTACATGCTTTACGGGATTGTTCTCGAGTTACTTCTTTTTGGAAAAAATTTCCTCCTGACTTGGTTGGTGGGGACTTCTTTAGTACAGAGGAGAGTTGCTGGCTCAGGATCAACCTTCGACATCATGTGCATCTTTATCAGGTAGCGTGACCTACTATTTTTGCCATCGCCTGTTGGTTTTTATGGAAATGACACAACAACATCATTTTTGAGTCGGGATTTGTTTAGCCATTCGACGGTTTTAAAGTTGTCATGGATTACACTATTTGGATCATCTGGGCCAGTGAGCTGGAAAATTGGGTTTTTTCATATCAAGGGCTTCCGTTGGATTCCTTCGTCGAGTGAGATAAACCCATCAAAGACTGGGTTAAGCTTAATACCGATGGTACCGTGAAAGTGAGGTACAATATTGCTTCAGCCGCCGGTTGGTTTCTTACACAATATCGATGTTGGCGACCCCCTATTAACAGAACTCTGGGGGTGTATTCCAGTCTCATACTGGCATGGAATTGGGGATATCAGCGCCTGATCGTAGAAGTGGATTTTTTGGAGGTAATTAATATTCTCTCTTCATCACTTAACGATCTGACTGGGATCTCTTTTTTGGTGACAGGTATCCGAGACTTGATCCTTCGAGATTAAGAGGTGCAACTTCAGCATACACACCATGAAGGCAATCATTGTACGGATCACTTGACTCATTTAGCCTCCTTTGCAGAGCCGAGTATGCATACCTTTCAGGCGCCACCACCAAACATTTTATAGGTTCTTTCCCGAGACCGAAATGGCATTCTCTACGCATTACGTGTTTCTTTTGTTTTTCTTTCCGTGTAACACAAAAAAAAAAAGAAACAGGGTAAAGATATGAACTTGTCGTTTTCGTGGGAATATTTTATAAAATGATTATATTTTTGTTTATAAGCCAATTTTGGTATTACATGAAAGAATAGTCGTTTTTTGGTTGCTTAAAAGAAATATAAAGAAAGGATATCATGTAGAGAGTTCATAGGTGTTGGGAGAGAGCTGCGTATAACAGTTGATTCCAAGTATCAGGAAGACCAGGTAAGCACCAATGAGTACAATCCATATCATTGTGACCGCCATGGCCGTAGACGGAAGGATGGGCATCCTTTCTGAGTTGAGATAGACTTGTGATATTAAGCAAATATACTTCCACTAGTGCCTTCGACATTCCAATTCCACCAACTACTTTTTCCAATACCACTTCTGCCGGATGTGGCCCTCCTGGATATACATAATTGCTCCCTCCTTTTAATGCTTGTGTTTGCCCCCCACAGTTTTTGGCATTTGGATCTCCCCACTCTGCTCCGCTGCATATATCCATGAATCGATCTTATATTCGTTATATATAATATGTGTATTCACATACAAATATCTCGAGCTTCGACTTACTTGTTATGATCTGGGGAAACCCCCTGGAAAAAGACCTTGGTTTTTACAGGATCAATGTTTGTTCCAAGCCATTGGGCCCATGTTCTCAATCCTTTCTCATATGCTTCCAACCGGTCCATATCCTTGTATGTATTGTTTCCATCCTCGATATAATTCCATCTGCATTTACAAGCAGCAGCAGCAGCATCGATTAATTTACTTTGTTAATTAAACGCAAATACACACACAAACATACGGTTGCTTTCTTCCAGTATGAAGCCACCAATGCCAGGTGTTGAAGACGAGGATATCCATACGTTTCCATAATTCTCCACCTTCAATGGAGTTCAATTTAAGAACAGCTCCCCTCCTTGTACTTACAATGTCCACCAGGAATGCATTTCGATAGAACATTATCTCAACATTATAGGCCTACAACAACACTCGATAATTTTTCTTATAAATAATTATATATTCATTTAATTCGTTTCACGGTGCATGCACTAGCAATTAATCTGTGATTAAATAGAAGTGCAGTACTAACCGGAAATGAGAAAGTGGAAAGGCCACCTGCTCTTGTGGATGTATACTTGGTATGCGGTACAGCTACATGAAGTAAACATGTGAGAGACTGCCATTGGTTCAAGCTCAGTGAATCTCCTACGAACATTATCTTCTTCCCCCGTAGTCTCGATAAAAAATCTTCACCATCAAAACTGCACATGCATGATACATACAGCCGTATATCAAGCTAGCTCTTTTTCAATTGAAATGTATGGATATGGTCCATATTGTCTTTTGGTTGTTTGTTGGGGTGTGGAAGAATAATAATTTGGTTGTTTTATACGGAGTACTGTCTCTTTCACGTGAACGGTATAGTGCCAATGCCTGTGAAGTATGATTCAAGCTGAAGTGCTAATGCAATAATTAACTGCTACAGTTTACAATAAGATGAAGAATGCAGATATATGTATCTACTGGGAGCCGAATATAGATTGAAAACCCCCTAAATGAATGAAAATTGCAGAGTCCCCGCTTATAAGGGCATTATCAGCCTAGCGCTCGTTGTTCTTTTCCTGATATGTACGTACAGTGCTATGCTGCTAATATGTTCAATCACCAAAAAGAAGAAAAAAGAGTACCTTGGTAAGTTGCATCCAAGAGGCTGCCATATGTACTTGAGAAAATCTTGATCTGATCGACCATTGTGTAAGCAGTCAAATTGCTTTTCTATAAATGGGCACGAGTCTGTTTCATAGGCAGGATGATGATCATCATCCTTAACCCAACTCCCTTCATAAAAGTTACAAGCACCGGCACCCTCTACTCGTTGAAGTTGCAGTGAAATCACCAGCGCGGCTAGGACTAGAAGCACTGCCAAAACTCTCATGTCGCTCATCTACTCAAGAGATTAGGTAGAGAGAGATGTCAGACGAAGTTGTTGAAACTCAAAATATTTGTGATTTGTGGAATTTACAAATATATACATCGCCACTAGCACGGTCCTACTACTGCTTACGTAGCCAATAGGTATGGATAGGTGAGCTCAAAGCCTATCCTCTTACGCATCTTATTAAAATTGCTTTTGGATTTTATAACTAAACTCTTATTTTTTTAAAATACTTTTTCGATCTTTAAAAAATGGAAGTAAACAGACACTTAAGTCTAAATGATGCGACGTGCGAGTGAGATTCTATTTTATAAAAAGACAATTTTATATATTGAGACACCTTTCTGCCCTTCTATTATTTTCAAGCATTTACTGTCTTATTTTATTTTATTCCGTATAATTTAAAAAAAGTTTGTATCACGTTATTTATCATGTTAAATCTCATAAAATGCTTGAAAATTAGTAATATCTTCAAAATGCCTACGTAAATTAAGTGAATAAAATAAAGGTAAATTATTCAAAATAAGTTAATTAAATTATGAGTAAAATATTAAACATATTTCAATTATCATTCTGTAACATTAGATATCATAATTTATAAAACAAATATATGTTTATTAAAATTAGTGACAAAATGTAATTATGTTTACTTGTTATCCTACTAAACTAATCACAAGTTTAATTTTAAAATTTTTAAATGTATTGAAAAATATCCACGAAAAAGAGGTTTTAAGTAACAGTACGATTCCTTTCTGGATATAAGACTGTTCATTTGTTTGGTACTGTTGGTTAAATTTAAAAAATTATATCTAACAAAGATATTATTTTTGTATGATTTCAAAATGCTGCAAAATTTCAAAACAAATTTAAACAAAAAAAACAAGTCCAAATGTGATGAAGACGCCTAAAAAAATGTTATGTACACGATAATGAATTTTATTTAGTATTATTAGGTTATCTCATTAGTAACAATTTTATGGTAATATAATTTCATAAATTATGATAATATTATAAAATAAACATTAAAGAAACGAACAAAATATCTAATATATGGAGGTTTGTGTATGAAAAAACTTCAAAATATTTGATCGTAGGCATCATAAGAGAGTAAAGAATAAATGTATGCATGTCTATATCTAGGAAACTTTGATAGCAAACTATCATATCATAAAAACTTCAAACCAATTCAAATAAATTAAGAAATTACTACAAGAAATTGTTCTTTTAGTAAAAGCAAAAGTTATCACTAAAAGCAGTAATATTAGTTAATAGTATCCAATTTTTAAAGTCGTCACCTCCTGTCATAAACATCTTTATTATTAATGAAATAATAACTAATTTAGAAAAATTGTTACAATTATGCAACACTTTTGTGATAAAAGTACTGACACTAAAAATTATAGAATGTGTGACAAAATTATATGGTCACAGTAACTTTACATATTTATGACAAGTTTGTCGGCACAAAAAATATAAAATAATAACGAATAAAGTCGTAACAATACTTTATTTTGTTGTGACAACATCATCACCACTAAAATAATTGAAATTAGCGACAACATATTTTTTACTCTTGCTTTTTTTTATCAATGTCCATTACTTCTTAGTCAGTAAGATTTTAAGGAAAAAGTGCCAACATCATTTTGTCAAAAAATAAAATAAAATTTGTTTTTATAAAAATATTGTCACTAATGTGTTTATTATTGTCACAAATAAAACTACCCGTTTAACAATGGAATTGCAATAGTAGTAAAAGAAATTTGCATCAGCGACCATATTATCTAATAGATTTCACAAGTATGAAATGTATATGTTACAATAATTTTGTTATTAAATAAAGATTATATGTTACAATACATATATCACTAATTTCGAATTTGTCACAAATAATATTATTAAATTTAACAATTTAATTGCTTAATTGATAAAAAGTTTTGCATTGGTGGCCATAAAATAGAAGTTGTCACAAATGGTATAAATTTTTAGTGCCAAGATATTGTCACACAAGCAAATAAAAATAATTAGTATACATAAAAATCACCAAAATGTACAAAATTATAATTTCTAATATATAAAATTGGAAAATTTAATATTCAAGACAATTATATTTATTATAATTATCTTAAACTACTACGTACTAATTTCAGTTAAAACTTTCCAAGGTAAATTTTCCTGGCTATTTTTCCATATGAAGTTCACTATTGATTTGTTTCCTAAAAAAATTAAAAATAGAATCAATTAATTATTTTATAAAATGTTAAGCTATAAATTTAGTACTAACATTTTACAATAATATAATGATAATGATAAGAAGCAATAATAACTATTCTATATTTTATAAATTTATAAACTCACGTGACTACTTGGGTATTTGATGTTGTAGAACTTGATGGATCTTCACTTGAGGCAGAAGCATTGAGTAACAAACTAGGAATTACTTCAGTATTTGCCAAATGTGCAAAACAACTAAAAGTTGTTTCATTTCCATGACTTGCTTCTCAATAGTTGCATCTTGAGCTTGAATTTTCTCATTTTGAGCTTGAATATTTTCATTTTGTATTTTTTATGATTTCAGTAATTCTTGCAATTTCATCATCTAAATCACTTGCACGTTTCTTTACAGCCTTAGCTTTAGCTAGAATTTGACTTTTTCTCGGGACTTAGATGTTATCCCTTTAACACCTAAACCATATGAATAGCTTGTCTCTCTTTATATGACAAGAATGAAATCCTCAACAAGTGGTAGAGGTGCAGATGAAATCTTTTCTTTGTTTTTCTCTTCCTCTTCTTGAAGCTTATTCTGCATATTTAGATGGAATTTGAAATTTTATTAAAGTAATTTTAAAATTTTCCACAAAAAGACTAATTTGACTATAACTTTTATACCATTATTTCTTCATTATTTGGAACAGACCAAGTTCCATCTAGCTTTTGTCATGATACCTTCCAAACTTTAATAGCATTGTGTCACTCATTGGAATCTTTATCTTTCTAAGAAGAAAAAAAAGAAAAGATAAAGAAAATTAATGATTAATTGAAACTTAATTTTTTAAGAAAAATATAATTTGATTTTTAAGTAATTAAAATTTCACTTTACCATCTCATATGCAATCTTCTCACGTTTGTTTTGGTACCCTACAACTGCAAGGAGCTCAGCTTAAGTTCCATCTACTAAATCTAAATGAAAGAAGGACCCTTTCTGAAAAGGCCGCATAATCGACTTTGTACCATAAACCAATTTCATTTCTTAAATTCCCCTATTACTTGTGTTTCTTCCACTTTGCTTCTATACATTGATAAATAATTTATTTTTAATAAAAGAAAACAACTAACAAAATAAGTTAAAGTACTTAATTTTTAAATGACCTAAAATTTTGAGTCTTGCATTTATTTTCAATCAACCATTGCCAATCACCTTCCTCCACATCTTTTGAGCAATCTTTGCTCTTGAGATAGCTTTGTTGTAAATGATAATATTGGTTTTTATATTGTGGATGCACTTGTTGCATCACATAAGATTGCACCAGATTTGAGAAATGAAATTTATCTTAAAATTCATATAAAAATAATTAGGAAATTAAGAATCAAATTCAATGTAACGATAAAATTAAACTTTATTGTAATTAAAAAAATACTATTTTGATGGGACAACTCTTTTTCTTTTGTACGTGATTGAGCCCAAGTTTATTATGTAAATTGGCTACACTTTTATGGCTGTTAATATACTTTTTGACTCTTAATTCGTGTTTTTGTGCTTAAATTAGTCCCTTATGGTGAGCTTATATTT
>JANVCL010000009.1:167980-184252 GCA_026546855.1 Erythroxylum incrassatum
ATTCGCTTCGGATGATTTGATAAAAATCAATACAATTGTTACATTCATTTGTTTTGAATGATTTTGCTAATTATGAATAGTTTGCATTCTTTGACTTTGATGTAATTGCTTGTTATGTGAACTTTGAAATTGTGGAAATTATGAATGGAACTTGTGTAAATTATGATTGAGAATTGATATGTGAATATGTGATGACATGGAAAATTAAGTTTTGAAATATGTCTTTGGGCGTTCTGATTTTCAAGTATGAATTATGTGTTATGTGAGTTTGGATAGGTCCCATAAGTATGAGTCAAGTGCACTTGTTTCCTTTTTATAGGCTTCGCCTTCCTACCCACTAGAGGCATTGGAGCTCCGATTTTAGACTCCCAAAAGTTCACGGCTACACTGAATCGCTATGCGGGAAAGTGTAGTACGTTCTGTTCACGGCTACACAAGACCGTTATGCGGGAATGTACAGTACATTCTGTTTTAGACCGACCCAAATCGTTTTGATGTGTTACGTGATCTTGATTTTGTTTATATTTGTGATGCATTCATGTTTTTGAAATTGTTCCTGATTTGTGAAAATTTGGAGAATTTGGAGAAATGAGAAATTGAGGTTTGTAATCGTGAAATTTTTGGAAATTTATTATGAATGATTTGAAAAGTTTAAAGGTTTGATAAATAAGTTTTTGAAAAATTTGCTACTGTCAAATGTTTATAAATGGCAAATGTTTTGAGAAATGATTTTTGCTTATTTTTCGATTTATAAACATGTTATCCACAAGCTATAAGCTCACCTCCCTTTTATCCCCATCTCTAGGTATCAAGCAGGAGATCGGATAAAGGAAAGTCAAGATATTTGTTCGATTTTGCTTATTTTGTGTTTTGAATAATTAGCCTTTTGGTATTGATCTGTATATGGCTTGGAATTTTTAAGCATTAATTCATAATGTGTATGAATTATGGATTTGTGTATTGAATTGAGATGAATATGAATGGGATTGTATATGAATGGGATTGATTCTGATTATGGATTATGGATTGAGACTTATTGAAGTGTTTTAGGTTTAGAATTGTGTTTATTGATGCTGGGATTCCGGACAGGAGGTCCGATGAAGTGTGTGGATTGGTATGGTTTATAGAAGTGAGTTTAAAACCAATTGCAGGTTTTTTTTGGGATTTTTTTAAAATGCAGCCGTTATGCTGCCCAAATTTTTGTTAAATTGTGTATGGCTAGATGTCTGTGATTGTCTTTATGGCAAAGGAAAATTAGAATAAGAGTTTTAAAGATGAGATTAAGATATGCATGATTAAGAGAAACCAAGTAAATTGATGTGATATGATGGAATAAAAAGAATCTTAGGATTTGAGTTTTTGATTAAGGATGATTTTTTCCAAAGGGGAAATTAAGTTGCTTTATATGAAATGGAGTAAAGAATGAAAAAGAAAAGAAAAAAAAGAAAAAATTTTACCGAATTTCGGATTGGTTTAGTTTTAGGGTTTTCAACGCAACGTTTTTCTAAAATATTCGTTACTCGGATGTTAGAATTAAGTTTTTGTTCTTAAGTGATTTGCTTTCGTTTTGTAAATCCGATCCTTCGATTTCGCTTATGATTTTTGCTTCCACTTTATGACTTCCGATCCGTTCGTTTGGTTCGCTTTTCGTTTTCCGTTTTTTGTTTTTCTTCGGTTGGGGTCCGGTTTCGAGATCGGGTCCCAACACACCTAGGAGAAGAAAGATGAATTTTAGAATGAGATTGAAACATGAAATTTAGATTGAGATTGAAACATATAATTAATGAATATTACTCATGTCATGACTCACTTTTATGCACATCTTGAAGAGCACTTTGTATATATGCTTGCTTTTAAGTTAGAGCGTTTAAATCACATTATGAATTAAAGTCCATCACTTTAGAAGTTAGATTTAGTTTTATATGTAGTCTACCCAATTTATGTTGACAAAAGGGAAGAGATAAGATTAGTGATATTGATTCTTATTGGCATGAATTCTCTTGATCTTATAAGTTGAAGAGTTTTAACTTGAATCAATTAGACATCAAATTAAAAGTCGATTATTTCCTTTAGCATGCATGTATTAAGAGAAAGTCTTTTGCGATCCATATTACTTTGGCATAGGAAAAAGCTTGAAAATAAATCATTATATTTTAGTTTGCCCTCGTGCCACTCAAATGTTTCCATCAATATAAAAAAATGATGAGATTCTTTTAACTTATAGTTTGATGAAATGTTGTTTTGTTATTTGGGAGTCATTTTCGTTAAAAGGAGTAGGAGCAGGGAAACAATAATTCTACTGTAAACTGAAAAGATATCAGGCAGTCCAATTCCTACAGCTACAGCTCATACTTGTTGACGGAGCAGCCGTTGACTGATGAATAATAACCAAAGCTCTCATCGCTCTCTACCAGCACCAGGGCGTGGCGTACGTAAACTTCAGGTCAAAATGTCAATGTAATAATAGTCCACGTTCTGGACGCGCTTTTCATTAAACCTATTATCTGTTTCTCGTGTCAATAATACTATATATTCCTCTTCCTCCCACTCCAGATTTTTTTTCAATATTATAGTATTTTATTATATTTTATAAATTTTAGTTATTTATGTATGTAAATTCTCTAGATTTTTTTTCAATATTATAGTATTTTATTATATTTTATAAATTTTATTTATTTATTTATGTAAATTCTGCGTAAATAAATGCAGAATTCGTTTTACACAAAATTCGTATAAATGAATAACTGAGATTTATGTGACAGAATAAGACACTATAATATTAAATAGAAGATTTCGTCTCTCTTTTAGTCATAGATCGTGCACTCGTGTCTAATTCAAAAAATAATTATTTAAAAATTAAAATGTATATATTTTATAAACATCAACTAAATAAAAATTTGTCACTTTTTAAAATTGATTTGTTAAATAATTAATTTATCTAAGATACATTTCACTTTTTAAAATAACCTAGCCTCAATGAGACTAAAAGGCCTTGTACTTAATTTATACGGAAAGAATAACGAAGGAATATTGTACCAGTAAAAAAAAGTATTGGAGTAAGACCAAAGTGGATGCAACGAGCTCGTGGCCGCATTGTCAAGACAGGAGTGTGTTTAACGTAATAAAAAGGGAAGAAAGCAGCATTCTGATCAGTCCACACTCCACAAAATATCATTTAATTTAATAAGATTCTATCTCTAGACTTTTCTTATCGTCCACTCTCTCTCTCTCTGTCTTTCTCTGGCTTTGTACGTAGATTAGCAGTGGATCACTCATGCATTTATATAGCTTGATTGCATCTGAGATCCGAAGAGTAGCAGTGGATCACAAGGCACGCATGGCAATTCCCAGCTGCAACACCCTTCTGCAGCTCATCCTCTTCTTCACATCGTTTGCGTCGTTAACATTTGCGGCCAACCTCACTTCATCATCTCCACCGAGCAATAAGCTCCAGCTCCACCCTCTAGAAGGTATCCAAATTTTTAGTTAACACCCATTTGTTACATGTATGTTATGTACGTGTCAGACAAGTTAAAATGAGAATCTTAATCTATAATTGGCGTTGGGTGCAGTGAAAGCATTAAGAGAAATAGGGAAAAAACTGGGAAAGAAAGACTGGGATTTTGGAAAAGATCCGAGCTGTGGTGGAGATGGAGGAGAAGGAGAAGGAGGCAACTGGAAGATATTAGAGAGCAGAAGAGGTTTTGAAAGCAGAGTCATTTGCGATTGCAGCTCCTCCTTAATCGCTCTCAACTCCTCCTTGATCACTGTCAACTCCTCTTCCTCCCCCTCCTCCTCTTCATTCCCTTGCCACGTCGTTTCAATGTACGTTGCACGTCAACTTCTTCGCAGTTTAACTGGGTAGAACTTTTGGGACCTTGAAAAGTCAAAAGCAAAAGCTTTTTCTTCATATAGTAGTGGACGAGGCTGCAAGCTGTAGCACACACTCAAATGAACTCGCTATGTTATTTAATCTTAAATATTATAACATATTGGGGGATGACATGTCGGTGAGTGGACAGTGGGTGGGTCATAGTCATAGGTGGTGCATTGGACTTGGAGCAAGAGTGGCTCTCTCTCTCTCTCAGTAGTCAAAAAAGAGATACTTGGCTAAGGTTCTTGATTGTTAAGAATATCTAAGCACTAAATATATTCCAGGTGCTTGTGCTTAAGCCAAATGAATGTATTTCACTTGGTGTTCAGTTATTTAGTAGTACTAACTAAAACTTGTTTAATTGCAGATCTTTAAAGGCTCAGAATCTATCAGGAGTTGTCCCACCAGAGTTCTCCAAGCTTCGCTACCTCAAAATTCTGTAAGCTTCTACCTATACTGACATATATATATATGTATGTATGTATGTATTAGTATTAGTACTGATAGTTTGGAAACACTAACAGGGATCTGACTCGTAATTGCCTCACCGGTTCTATACCTTCTGAATGGGCTACCATGCGGTTAGAGGAGCTGTATGTGATCATCAATTGCTAGCTACTATTTTCTAGTATTAAATATTCTTTTAATAATAATTTATATATGTAGGTATTTTATGGGAAATCGACTCTCTGGGCCATTCCCCATTGTCCTCACCAACATCACCACCCTCAAAAACCTGTATGTTTCTCTACCTTATCCCAAACTGTATATCTTTACAATCACATAACACACAAAGAAATTCTGAACTTACAGGAGCATTGAAGGAAATCAGTTTTCAGGAGCCATCCCGCCAGAAATTGGGAAATTGTTCAACTTACAGAAACTGTAATTTGCTTTCTTCTTTCTTGTGCTTATTGTTAAACCAGGTCAGGGCGTATGTCTGATTCACTTCACTACCTATGCTTTTACCGTCTCCTGTCAGTGTTATCTCTTCAAATGCTTTCACGGGAAGATTACCTGCACAACTTGCTAACTTGGTCAACTTAGCAGATTTGTGAGTACATATTTTGTTCTTTTAAGTCTTAAGCACGTGCATGCTCCACGTACGATTTCAATCCACAGTTCTGCCTTCACCAGAATGTCATCGGTCTCTATTATCTTTAAAACATTGCTGATTTTAATAATTACGTAACCAACTTTAATTTTTTATTTTTGTTTTTAGATTCAGTAAAAATTTATTTGTTTAAACGTGTCGTTCATTTTTTTATTTTAATTGCTTCCTCTTTTCATAATTTATGAAATTATAAAAATCATCTTTTGTCATAATATGGTCTTATTATTTAATATTTTATTAAAAAATGATAAAAATAACAAAATCTTGCTTTTATTATTCTTTCATAAATTAAATATTGTTAAGAGCCCTCCACACTATGAAAACAAAAAAGAATTATGATTAATATAATTTTTATTTTATTTATAATTAGTTCAAAATAAAATAAAAATATTTTCCCAAATTTAAAAATACCTAATAGCTATTTTAATAACGGAGAGGATAAATTCCATCAAATATTTTGGTTTATGAGTAAAATATCAAATATATCTAAATTTTCATTTATATATCACGATTTATAAAAAAAATGTATAGTTATGTAGATCTTGAGAGAATTTAACTATTATTTATCTAAAATGTAAAAGTACTAAAAATTTGGAAAAATGTTAATAATATTCTAATCCACCTTTGGTAAAAAATTTGAAAAAAAATTCTTGAGAAAATTATAATTTTGTAAAGGTTAAGAATTAAAAAACATAAAAATAAAAAATATGTCCAAATTTTGTAAAATGCCTTAAAAAAAACATTCTAAACGTGACGTTAAAATTTAGTTAAACACATTTAACAAGATTATAATAAGATATATAATGTTTTTTAATAGGGTCATGATATATATAGTCGTACATAACAGAAGTTGATATATATTTGACAAATTATTAAAATACTAGATGACAAGGTAAGTAACAGCAATGTATTCTAAAATGGCTTATCGAATCTTGTTTCTTTGACACCTTTTAGGAGGATCAGTGACAACAATTTTTCAGGCAAGATACCTGGTTTTATCAGCCAATGGAAAAACATCCAGAAACTGTGAGTTTACAGCATGCAGGTCTTGTCCCCATCTATATTTCTGGCAGAATTAACAATTTCCAACTCTTTTGTTTTTTATACAGACACATACAAGGTTCCTCTCTGCAGGGGCCAATACCTTCCACCATATCTGCCTTGACAAGCTTAAGTGACCTGTATGCTTGCAGTGTCTTCTCTTTCTTCTTCTCTTTCTTTACATTTTCTACACTTCTTTTAGTTCACTGAAAGCAAGCTTTTTATTGTGTTCTAGGAGGATTAGTGACCTAAAAGGTAGAGGATCCCCTTTCCCACCATTGAGTAACATGGAATCAATGAAGGCATTGTGAGTCAGAAACTTTTTACATTATCCTGTCTTCTGTTTTTACTGTCCTGTTGTTTGTAAGTACTTGAGATGGACCGTAATGTGCAGGGTGCTAAGGAATTGCTTGATATACGGACCAGTACCAGATTACATTGGGCATATGAAGAAACTAAAAACTTTGTAAGTAGTTTTCTGAAAAGGTTAAAACAGATTACAAACATGTCAATACAAAATTTTAGGTAGTAAGGGTACGGGATCAAAAGGTATATAGTTTTTCTAGTTGTTCATGTTTGTTTATTTACAGTCCGTCTTAATTGCCTTCCATGTTAAAACTTTTGAAAAGATTTGACAGTTCATATCATTCCATATAAATAATTTTCAATATTTAATGCAGAGATCTCAGCTTCAATACCATGACAGGAACAATTCCATCATCATTTTTCCAACTCTCAAAAGTTGATTTCATGTAAGTTGACGCTCTAAAAGCTTTTGTACAAGTCTTTGCTGCCTACTCCCCGTCATAACATGTTCCTTTTACCTATAATTGTAGGTATTTCACAGGAAACAAACTTACTGGGTCTGTGCCTGAATGGATCTTAGAAAGAAACAAGAATGTGTACGTCTTAGTGTTGGTGCTTCGACTGCAGCTATTCTATGTATAGTGATTGATAGATGCTTCCTTTGTTCTCTGTCTCCAGGGATCTATCATATAATAACTTCACCTGGGAAAGCTCAAGTTCAATAGAATGTCCTCGAGGGAGTGTGTGAGTGTAATTTATTATTTATCATTATTGTTGTTACAAGACTAACGATATTAAGAAACCTCACTTTATTGACTCCTTCAGGAACTTGGTGGAGAGCTATTCCGCATCAAGAAGTAAATTGTAAAGGATCTTGACCCTTCCTTATCCAATTTCTGGAGGAATGTATCATTCCTTCTTATCTTATGCAAAATCTAGATATAATATTTGGTATTTCTTTTCTTCATCGTGTTGCAGAAGCAAAGCGCAACCGTGCCTTAAGAAAGATTTTCCCTGCCTTGCTTCTGGTAATCAACGTAAGTAAGCCATCTGGGCTTAGGGTAATCAATGTGTAGCTCTAAATGAAAGTGTTGAGTGATTTATGGAATGAGGAGACTTCCAAGTTGTATTTGGACGACTAAGAAAAGAAGATCAATGCATCTTTTAGATGTTGAGAGAAAGTAATCTGGTATATGTAATTCATGGTATAAGTCTTTGTTTGCAGTTCATTACTCCGTGCACATCAATTGTGGTGGTGAGGAGGTGAATGTAGCTAACACAGTGTACGAGGCTGACGTAGAACGAAAAGGTGCTTCCATGTATTACTGGGGTCAGGGTTGGGCATTTAGCAGCACCGGAAATTTCATGGATAATGATATTGATTCAGATGTCTACATTCAGACCAATACCTCTGTCATATCCAACGTGTCTGCTACCAATGCACACCTCTACACTACAGCGCGTGCTTCTCCTCTCTCCCTCACATACTATGGACTTTGCCTAATGAATGGGAATTACACAGTCAAACTACACTTCGCAGAGATTGTTTTCACAAAGGACAATACATTTAGTAGTCTTGGGAAACGTGTGTTTGACGTTTATATCCAGGTAACTGAAGTCTGTTTGAAGATTGGAAATGTTTGTTCTCTGGCCCTGGGATGTTCATTCTCCAGCTGCCTGTGTTGTGTGGACATAGGGAAAATTAGTTATGAAAGATTTTGACATTGAACGCGAGGCTGGTGGAGCTGGTAGGCCAATCACAAAAGCATTTACAACAGCAGTAACAAGCCACACCATGAAGATCCACTTTTACTGGGCTGGCAGAGGAACAACAGGCATACCAGATAGAGGAACATATGGTCCACTCATATCAGCTATATCTGTGGATCCGAGTGAGTAGAATTCAAATCTCATCTTCACCTGTAAATTCTTTTCAGCTTGACACAGTCATTATTTCATATAAGAAAATGATGTATTCACTTTTGGCTGCCACTATAAGATACGTATCAATCATAATGAACCCCTCTTCTTGCCTAGATTTCGATCCGCCTTCTGCCAATGGGAAAAAGAATGCCATCATAGTTGCTGCAGCAGTAGGAGTAGGAGTCCTGCTTGTCGTTCTGATGCTGGCTGTTATATGGAGAAAAGGCTGGTTGGGAAACAGAGTCTCTGAGGACAAAGGTATTGACAAATTAGCAAAATCATTTGAGTGTCCATGATGGTCAAGTGTGTGACATTTAGTATTACACATTGCCTATTTCTATTCATATCGTTATCGTTATTCACGAAACTCATATGGCTAAGGCTTCAGTATTTTCACTGAACTTATCAAAGTGCTTTCGCCAGAGTTGAGAAGCTTAGAGCTACAAACAGGACTATTCACACTAAGACAAATAAAAGCTGCCACCAAGAACTTTGATGCTGCAAACAAAATTGGTGAAGGTGGTTTTGGCACAGTTTACAAGGTAATTTGCCGTTTTCTTTCATTCCCCTTGTTTTTCTTGAACCGGGACTCTCTAATTTGTGTGTTACGAAAAGGGACAAGACATTATTGCATACAGAAAGCATTAACAAACTACTTCAACTCTTTTGAGTTTTAACTAGCATCCGCAAACTGCATTGAACACCAGAAAATATAGACTTTACTGTTTAAATACAAATTCTATACACCAAGCCATGTCTCAAGGCTTCACAAACCTTTAGAAAAACGAATGTTGGGAACTTTAAAGGTTGATGTCTCAATGTTCTTTATGAACTTCTAGTACCGAAAACTAGTTAGCTAGACATAGGATTCGGTGGTTTCAAGAGAACAATGACAAAGGGGTATAATTGTAGACTGAAGTTTTGCCACTTTAGTCATTAGGTATACCCATCCTAGAATTATGATGTTCTAATCATCACTTCAACTTAAAATTCTCTGTTACTGTGCATCCTTGCATTACGATGTTTTAATTAGGAAATCTGATATGTTCCATTACCAAGTGCAGGGCCTACTATCAGATGGCACAGTAATTGCAGTGAAGCAACTGTCTTCCAAATCGAAGCAAGGAAATCGTGAGTTTGTAAATGAAATAGGCATGATATCTGCCTTAAATCATCCAAATCTTGTGAAATTGTATGGATGCTGTGTTGATGGAAACCAATTGATGCTTATATACGAGTACATGGAAAACAATTGCCTATCACGGGCTCTTTTTGGTGAGTTAAGCACTTCCATCCATCAAAAATCATAGGCATCAATCTTCAAGCTACTGGTCTGCTAATGGCTTGTCCTTTTCTACTATTTTCAGGAAAAGATGCATTCTGCAGAATAAAATTAGACTGGCCCACTAGACAAAAAATTTGCCTAGGGGTAGCTAGAGGTTTGGCCTACCTCCACGAAGAGTCCAGAATAAAAGTTGTGCACAGAGATATCAAGACAAGCAATGTATTGCTTGACAAGGATCTGAATGCCAAGATATCCGACTTTGGATTGGCCAAGCTCAATGAAGATGACAATACTCACATTAGCACTCGGATTGCTGGAACTATGTAAACCCTTTAGCATTACATGCATTTCATTTTACTCCATCTTGTCAAATACTCGACAAGAACATTAAGAAATCGAGCTCGGCCATGTCATTGCCTATTATATCAAGCGATGGGTCCCTTCACTATTTGTTAACTCATTGTGGCTTCTGACTTTGCAGTGGTTATATGGCTCCAGAGTATGCAATGCGAGGTTACTTAACCAACAAAGCAGACGTTTATAGCTTTGGAGTTGTTGCATTAGAAATTGTTAGCGGCAAAAGCAATGCAAACTACAAGCCAATGGAGGAATTTGTTTACCTGCTTGACTGGGTAAGATTATATGGAGAGGAGGAATTTACAGAGAATGTAGTAGCATCCTTGTTGATATGATTTTGGAAAATCTGCAGGCCTATGTTCTACAGGAGAGAGGAAGTCTGCTGGAGTTGGTTGATCCACAGTTAGGGTCTGAATATTCATCAGAGGAGGCCATGGTGATGCTAAACGTAGCTCTCTTGTGCACTAATGCATCACCAACTCTTCGACCTACAATGTCTCAAGTTGTAAGCATGCTTGAAGGTCGAACGGCTGTTCAGGACTTGCTTTCTGATCCTGGTTTCTTAGCCATTAATACAAAATACAGGACTATAAGAAGCCATTTCTGGCAGAACCCCAGTCAAACCCATAGCATGTCAATAAACGGGCCATGCACTGATGACACCCCTATCTCTTGTATAGAAAGACCAGAAGAAGCCAGCCAGCTTTTGAGACCTGATTCAGTAATAAAATTCAATCAGTAGTTACTGTATTATATAGTCATTTAAATGTAGTTGATGTACAGTACAGACTATGTAAGGAAAAGTCTTCTCTGAATTAGCGTTCATATATAGTATTTAGCTGTTCTCTTAAAGAATCAACATTTGATTTATAAGGAAGACTCATAGGTACAAAAAACCTAACACTAGATTCCTAAAAAGAGATAATATCTTAAAATAACAAAATCCTTAATAATTAAAATGTGTCTAGTGCCTATCCTGGAAACACACCAACGTCGGTTTTCTTATAGAACTTTTAGTAGGGATGACATTCTCTGTCCAATATTATTGTGTCTTATTCTGTTATATAAATTCAGTCATTCATTTATGTGAGTCCCGCGTTCATTTATGCGGGATCCATACGAAATCAACATAAATAAATAGTTAAGATTTATAGGACAAAATAAGATAACATAAAATTAGACAGAGGATCTGAATTTCTTTTAATACATGTATCGTGATGGCTATAAGTTTTAAGTTCAATGCCAATTTACTTACGTTCCTCCTGTCTATAAATTCAACAAAAGATTGATGCTAATTTACTTCTGAGTCTAGCGTTGATTATATGCTGTAACACTTTTTCAAAGCTTAGTCTTTCACTTGAATCAATATCATTGCTTTAATTTTAGTCTCTTGAAGTAACAAAAGTTCACTCCTGAAATAACGATCCACTATTAGATCATTAAGAGCTTCTTTGGCCTTCTTTACTCTACTCATTATCAATAATTCTCCAATGTTCTTAGTTGGATCTCTAGCTTCTTTTGATGCTCTACTTAAACTATTAACAATCTGTCTAAGCCCTTTTCATGGCAAATGTGTTGATGTGAAAACTCTAAGAGAGATTTTTGCATTATTCTTAGAATTAAGGTTAGCCACCAAAGAGAAGAACAAGACCTTGGAGAAACGTTGAGAAGCTACTTTAAGAGAAGAAACAAGGAAATTACCCTAATTTGAGCAAATTACAAAAACAAATCAAGATTATTTAGATTCATCATCTGTTTATTTATTATTTTATGGTTATTAGGTTGAACAAGATGATGAGAAGTGGGTAATTTAATTTGAGTTAGATGAATTCTAGGGCACCATTAGTTTTGGCAACAACCTTTGTATTATTAATACGACATTTTTTTAAGAATTTAATATATTTATCTGAAATTTTATTTTATAATATTACATATCAAAATTTATAAAAAGTAAGCATTATAATATTATTAACAGTAAAATTTAATAATATTTAAATAAACTTAATACCATATTTAAATTTTTGTTATAAAATTAAATAACATTTGAATATGTTTTTATGAATTTTTATTAATATTTAGCCTTATTAATATTGATGCAAATGTGGAGTTAAATATATGATATAATGAAGATACATTTTCCCCCTTAATGTTTGAGTCAAAATTTATGTTATACCCTAATGTTTAAAAAACTTAATCTCATATTTAAAATATTTTGTTATAATATTAAACAACATTTGAATTTGTTCTTAAAAATTTTTCTTAATATTTAGTTTTATTAATATTGATGCAAATGTGGAGTTAAATATATCACAAAAATAAGGTACATTTTTTCTTTTAATGTTTTAGTGAAAATTTAAATTAGACTTTAATGTTTGATGAGTACAAAAAGGACCATAATAATCAAGGTTGAAATAAGATAAGTGAGATAATGTGGTTTCCTTTTAACTCCTCCCATCACCTTGGCCAAGTGCGTAATATCCGTTTACCCTCCCTCTTCACCTTCCTTTCTTCCTCTTTGTTAACCCTCCTATCTGCTTTGATTTTATACCTCTATCCTCAACTTTTCTCCATAAACGTCCATCCATACTTTCACATTCAGACTAACTCCATCGAGATTTAGGTTTGTTTCAACCTAGAGGCTTTTATGTCCTTTACATGTAAATTTATTCCTATCCTTGATCCTCTTTATCATCTATAGAAACTATTTTTCGAAGCTATCTCCCTACCAATGTAGCCCTTACCCGAACCTACAAATGACCCTTAACCTTTGTGCCCTTAACCTTAATCATTTGGATGATTTGTTCTTTCCACCCCTAACTTCCTCCCTATCCCCAAACAACTGTAAACCATCCTTCTACCAATGGTCCTTCAATAGTGGTTACACCCTCGATTGTTATAGAAACTAATTTTCGAAGCTATCTCCCTACCAATGTAGCCCTTACCCAAACCTATAAATGGCCCATAACCTTTGTGCCCTTAACCTTAACCATTTGGATGATTTGTCTTTTCCACCCTACCTTCCTCCCTATCCCCAAACGACTGCAAACTATCCTTCTACCAATGGTCCTTCAATAGTGGTTGCCCCCTCGATTGTCAACCCTCACGTTAATTGGAAACAGGTGGTGGAGGAAACCAATAAGGATTAATTGGAGTATTCTCCCCTTGAAACCATAAAGGGTCATCTTATGGTTGCAACAAATATTAAAATGCAGCCTATCATTAGGCTATAAGCAATGAAGAACTAGGAAAGTAGTGGTCTTAAGGAAGTGCTCCTTTTAAAAGATAATAAAATACGCTTCAGGTTTAACTTTAGCCTATAAGCAAAAAAATCCTTAGCTTAATTCCCTGACATATTCAGAATAACACTCTCTTCAATCTTGGAGGCCTTGGATTTACTTAGAAAACTTGAAATAAAACAACATCCCTATTTGGATTAACTGGGACGGAGTCTCTTTAGAGCATTAATCCATGAGAGATTTTAGCATACTTACCACTTTTACAGGCAAACTAATAAGTATGGATGCAAAACACAACTCTAAGGAGTAAAGTTGAGAAGGATCTTCATAAAACCATCCTCATTCTAAGACTTAAAGAGGATGACAACCATTTTGAGGATACAGTTATGGTGGTTTACTAATGGAAACCTTCCTTGAGAGAACTAGGTAAAATTGAAACCAATGGGGATGATAATTTGTTAAGGGAGATTTTAAGGAACTTAGAAAAATACTAAGATAGGTACATTTATAATCAATGATCCTAGTATTATAGAGAGTAGTTAGCCAATATAATGTTCAAAGATTAGGGCATATACTACCTTAAAGTCTCATCTAGCTAGAAAGGAACTGGAAGTGGATTCATCCATTAATGACAAGAGTCCTAATAAGTCACCATTCTTAAGTAATAAAAATTCTCAAGTGAGAAAGGATAAGAGCAACTCAATAAACCCTCTGCTAATTCCATGCAAGGATAAGGATAAAATATATGAAAATGATCTAATAGTGGTTTCCAATTCAGATAGTCATCAAGGTGAGGAGTTTCAAATTGACAATAGGAGGAAATCAAGTAGGAATAATAGGTCAAAAGGACCTAAACTCAAACCCCCTTTCTGTGATAATAATTTCATAGAATGCAAAAGGGATTAACAATCCATCTAAGTAACAAATGCTTAAAAAAATTTCCTTAATAAGAAGCTTGCTTTAATAAGCATCTTAGAGACTAAATTGAAATAAGAGAAGTTCTTAAAGTAAAGGTTTTTGGGTAACGACTAGAAAATTTTTTCAAACCATCATCACCATCATTTTGGCTTCATAATAATAGACTTTGACATTAAGAAAATTATGCATTTGTAGGTAATTCTCCTTGGTAAAGGTACTAAGGTCACAGTCACCTTTGTGTATGGGTCTAAATTATCTTTTCAAATAAATCTTTATGGGATAAACTAAATGATATACACAAGCTAACCTTGATAGCAGAGTGATTTAAGAATGAGTAATGAAGCACTAAGGCTTTGCATTGTGGAAATTTGGCTAACCTCTCACCATTGATCAAGGCCCTATCAAGCCTCTTATAGGTATGCCATCTGGAGCTTTACTTATTGCTCTAAGTATTTAGGGGACCCTCAAAATTCAAATCAACAACACCAATTTTACTATAACACTCTTGGAAGTCTAGTATGAAATTCCTTAGTGACACATTCCCATCAGTTTTAAAGGGGTAAATAATGTTAATAAAGTCCCCTAATAACATCCATGGGTCTATGGTTTGCCTATTTATATCATTTAGTTTATCCTATAAAAGATTTCTTTGGATTCAACACTTTTTTAGCTAAAATTGAAGGTTTCTAGGGGGTTGTTAATAATGGTCTCTCCCATTTCAATAGATTAAGTTATATATTTATGTTAGGAGACATGGAATGATCAAGGAAGAACTAAAGAAGTTAAATATCATAAATTGGAGTACTAGCATTGTATAAGACATTAAAAACATAAAGGAAAAACTTAACAAGATCTAGGAGGACCTGGAGAACTTATATGGTGATCAAACACCCATTCTTAAAGGAAAGATATCCCTTATTGACTATGTTCAAGCAGTGGTGGCTCATAACTCACTGATTTGACAAAGATCTAGAGTTTAATGGTTTAAAGATGGTAAAAAAGCTCTAAATTATTCTTTAATATAATTTTAGAGAGAAAGAACACTAATATGAATGATTCAATCCTCAATCCAGATGGAGCTCTTGTGACTGATCAAAATGAAATAAAAGATGCAACATTTTCCTACTTTAAATACATCATTGACATTGTAACTCAAACATCCTCTTTTGTGTCTACACTATAATCCTTTATCCATAATCAACACTCTGATGAAGATATTGATCTCTTGATAAGACTAGTAAATGCTTAAGAAATAGAAATAGTCATATCTGAAATGAGCCCCATGAAAGCACCAGGGCCTGATTGAATGGACCTTTATATTAGGAGGCCTAGCCTCTCGTTGGTTTAATGGTGATTAAAGTAGTGTGGGAGTTCTTTGTGAATAGTAATTAATAAATATTTCCTTTGCTTTATTCCTAAAATCCTTAATCCTAATTCTTTCAGTGAATTTAAAACCATCTCTTATTGTAACTTTTGTATAAAATTTTCTCTAAACTATTGCTTCCAAATTGAAACAAGTGCTAAAAATACTTATCAATGAGTCCCAAGTGCTAAAAATACTTATCTTAGATTGGATTCTCCAAAATTGTTTAATCTCTAAAGCATATAGAGCAATTGGAATCATCTTATTTGACTCTTCTATCTTCCACCTGTGGAAGGAAAGAAACCTTAGATGCTTCCACAAAAAAGAAAGACTAATGTCCATTATGAAAAAAGAGATTCTTACTTGGATATGAGAATGAATTTTTCTGTGTAAGGACTCCATTAGATGTAACCCTGACATACAACATTTATAGAAATTATAAGTTGGAGGCAATTTGCGATTATGTAGGTGATTCTCCTAGTAATGCAAATTTTGAGTTAAATAAAGTCACAAGCAGCATGTTTCAAAGCTATGGACTTCTCCATCTTGTTTTCTTTAGGCAAATACTGAGCATGCAAGTGAAGAAGATAGTAATGTTGCACTAATACGAAGTAAACTCCATACGCATACATAAAGTAAGAAACTTGTCTTTTGTCTATTTTTATGTAAGTTTGAAGGTCCCTTCTTTGGTTACGAGTTACTTTCTTACCTACAATAACAAAAACAACAACAACCCCAATGCACAAGGGTCCCCATTTTGCAAGAATCAGGGAAGGGACATCAATTGTACACAACCTTCCCTTTGCATTTTACAAAGAGGCTAGTTTCGTGACTTAAACTGATGTGTTACTTTCT
>JANVCL010000009.1:191232-212777 GCA_026546855.1 Erythroxylum incrassatum
ATGCAAAATCACAAGCTGATTTGTAACTTTTTTTGTAAAGGATTAAGTTACATAAAGATCTTCGCACCGATAAATATCCAAAAGCATGTTACACTTTGGACAAAAAAGGAAATATTGTGTGAATGGTTGAAAAGTCTAAAGTTTTCCGATGATTATATTTCAAACTTGGCAAGGTGTGTGAACGTGAGAAAGTACAAATTATTTGGGATGAAAAGTCATGATTGTCATGTGTTTATGCAAAGGGTAATTCCAATTGTATTTTGTGAGTTGCTGCCAGATAAGGTTTGGGAAGTAATAATAAAATTAAGTTTGTTTTTCAAAAGTTTAACATCATCTGAAATCAAGTTGGTTGAAATAGAAAAACTAGAAAGGAAAATTCCAGTAATTTTGTGCAAGTTAGAAGGGATTTTCCTCCAAGCTTCTTTAACTATATGGAGCATCTACCTGTACATTTAGCACACAAGGCAAAACTAGCCGGTCCAGTTCAATATTGATGGATGTATCCGTTTGAGAGGTAATTCAACAAAAATGATTGTAATTGAAGTAATAACATGTTTTAAAAACTAAATTGTAATAACCATATTTGCTAATATAAGTATTTGCATCACTTAAAGAAAAATGTTTAAAACAAGGCTAGAGTTGAAAGTTCGATATGTAATGCTTATTTAGTGGAGGAAATCAGTACATTTTGTTCATATTATTTTGAGCTGCATGTTCACACAAAAGAAATAAAAATTCATCGTAATGATGATGGGGGGAGAACGAGTGATGCTAATGGTAACTTATCAATTTTCACATATCCTAGATAAACATATGAACGTTCAACAAGAAGAATGTTAACAAAGGAAGAAATTGAGGCTACCTATAGTTACTTTTTTTGAACTGTCAAGAGGTTCAACCTTTCGTGTAGTAAGTTGAAATTGATTATTTGGGTTTTGAAATTTAATGTTATTCATAATTGAAATACATAATAATGTTTTTAGATTATATGAGGAATTGTTAAGCGAGCTAATGCCTAACAAAGCACAGGATGATATTAATAAAGAAGTTAGAAGACACTTTCCTCGATAGTTCGAGAAATATGTAAGTTTTCACTTACAAATATTGAAATGATTGAATTATAAGATTTAAGTGTTCAAATGACATTATACTATTTGATATGATAATTTCTTTTGTGTAGACCTTAAAAAATCCAATACAGAACAAGTTCATATGTGATCTTGCGAAGGGACCTCTGCGAATTGTTAATCGTCTCCTGTGTATTTCATTAATGGATATAAGTATCATACAGAATATTATGGTCATAGCATGGAAAAAATAAATAATGATGTTTGTATGTAGGGAGAATTGATGGATTACTATGGTAAATTATTGAGATACTTGAATTTGAGTACCCTGCATTGCCAATAAAACGAAGTGTGATATTTAAGTATGACTGGTTTGATCCAACTTCAAATGTTGGTACAAAAGTGTATAGCTGATACAATCTATTTGAAATCAACAAGTGAAGAAGATTGAGACAATTTGAATATTTTGTATTGGTAATGCAAGCGATTCAGGTGTATTACGTCCCTTTTTCCAACTTACAACGAGATAAGTCAAATTGTCTGACCGTTTGCAAAGTTAAACCTAGAGGTGTTTTTGAATCACATGAAAAAGGAGAACAGAGAATTGAAAGTGAAGCGTTTCAGGAAGATGTTTATGAAATAAATGCATTTGTCACATATGACGATAATGAACCTTTGAACGATCCATCTGACGAATATGTCGAAATTTCATCTAGAGAGGATGACAAGGGCTAGAGATTTGAAGAGGAGCTGGAGTTTGATTCTTATTCTTCAGAAAAAGAAGATGATTGAAATTTACAATTAAGTTATGATAGTGATTAATTTGTGTTTGTAATTGAATATTTTTTTCAACAAATCAAGTATTTCCTTTTTAGTATATTGTGTACAATATTTAATTCAAATTCTTAATCAAGGAATATCGATATGGCGACTAATTCCCGATGGTAGTAATTCATTCCATTGGGAGGAATGTGAAAAAAAATTGTCCTTGCTGAAGGAATAAACAATGCAGGAAAAACCTCCACTTAATACACTAATGATCGCTTGCCTTTCATGGCTGATCTTCTGCTTCAAGGTGTTTAGTATCATCTGAACAATGTCACTTTCTTTATTATGTACATCACATTTCCTTTTATGAAGCTATTATATATATTCACATTTGATGGTATATATTATATGTTGTTTTAAGCTTCCTTGAATCTCGAAGATGATATGTATGTCTATGGAGACAGGAGCAATGTCACAATGGTCCATAAAGGATTAAGAAAATCGGTTGTTTTGGAAAATTCATCAATTTCACAGACCTCGTCTAGACATTCACGTATGCATGTCGCAATGATTTTGGATTGTTTAACGATTTTGTAATCTGACAATATCTAAGTTCTATACTGATTGTGTTTAAAGTAAACCATTTCGTACTGGCAGTTCATCTGGAGAGTTTGTCTTCCATACTAAATCTGGCGACTCATTCACCGTATCCTCTATAAGTTTAGTTATAGCAGAAATGTTATTGCAAGAAGGTGTTAAAAAACCTACACTTGAGGGAAAAAGTATCACCATTTCAATTGGTACGTTCGAACATGTCAGGACCCTTTTCGGGAATCTAGACATCGAGGACTCATTTACCTTTACCGACTCTCATACACTTGGAATCCAAGAAAATAATTATATCATTGTCATTTATTGATGCAATACATTAAACTCAGCTTTAAAGTTCATTTATTGTTGTATCTATAGGAATTTGTCAAACAACATCTCCACTAGTTAGGGGTCAAGCTGCATCATATTGAGTGTGAGTTGTTAATGTTCTTGTTTTATGAATATAATAATTGTTAACCTTCTAATTCAAAGTTTCTAAATGGAGATGATATTTAACAAATCGCCTCATTTCCTTTTGCATATATTGTATAAAATATTGATTTCAAATTCTTATATTTCTAGAAAATTCAATAAACAATGAATTTCAAGTAGAAATATGCCACCAAAGAGACAACATGATGTAATATGGCCCAGGTTCAGACGCATGTTCGGAGGTACCTATTATGAAGGTGAACCATCACAGTCTGGAGTTGCAATTGAATCACCTCCTCCCCTTCTAGGGCCTACAGATGATGCATCACCTACGGTTCCTTATGCTATACCATCCTCCATGCTTATATCATCCACTACCCCTATATCGGATGAAGGAGACGCTCGCCATCCTGGAGCTGAGGGACCAAATGGAAGAACGTACATAACAATTATCAATAATCTGTAAGTGAAATTACATGAAACACTATATGTTTATAATTAAGTTATAGGTTTAAATTTTTGCAAATGGTAAAAATTATTTTTTTTCTTATATTAGGTTGATTCCGTCTGGACCGTATTCCAAAAATATGACATCTAAATTTAAGGAGATGATTGATCCTAAGGGTTATGTATAGAAGAATATCTCTCAGGCCACAAAGACATTTTACTTTCAGGAGTTTGAGATACAATAAAAAAATTATTTTCTGTTTTTAATTGATTTGTATACATTTGTTCAATAAATATTATTAGATTATAAGTATTTATAGAATTTTTTCGTTTTATTTTAGAAAGAATTTTTATGGGATTTTAATTTAGATGCGGTCATACATTATGTAAGGGAGAGATGAGCACGTACACGTTATCGTGACTTTATTAGTGCGATACACAAGGCTGGTGTACGACCGCCTTATATTTTTAAGCAAATATGGAGTCGTTGGTAGGAGTATTGGACATCACCTGAGGTAATGTCTGTCTCTGAGCGCAACTCGACTAATAAACGTGAAGGAATAGGGGGAGAGAGTCTTCCTTTACATACGGGAGGATCAATTACCCACCACGAGTATGCAGAGAGACTTGTAAATGTCTAAACTTTACACTTATATTCTAATTGTTTTAATTTGTTGTATTTCAATTTAAATTGATGTGTGAATGTTGGCATGAAAACATGTGTATTATGGATAATGATAATGGTGTAAATGTTTAGTGCCATATATGGTTGTGTTGAGTTATTTTCTTTGTTCAACAGGGGGTAAATATCATAAAAATAGAGGAAACTTTGCCGAAATTTTTATAAATTCTAGATCACTTATAACATTTTATTCTTATGCAGGAAAAGTCTCTGGGCATGAGGCCTACACCTCGTCAGCTGTTTTTGTACGAAGGATGACAGTATGACATTCGTTAACACCCGCTGTAGAGAACTGAATGTCAGTGAAATTTATGTTTTAATATTAATTCTTAATAATTATCACTTACTAATATAAACATTGCCTCCTAATAGGACAAAATACAAGAAAGCATTCAACAACAGTCTCAACATGAACAAGCTGTTAATGAAAGTTAAACATATCTTGATGCAAACGGTGGTAGGGACTGTCGTGAAAGGATCTTCGGGCTAGGTTCATATGCGAACACATGTTATTCACAATCCTCCACGTCCAGTACAGCAACATCTAATAGAAAGTCGACAACCAATGAAGTCAATGAGCTTCGGAGCACAGTGTAGACATTAATAGAGTACATAGCTCAGCTCCGTGATGAGGTAGATGAGGTAAAGGAAAGGAGTAGCACTTCAGAGCATCCACAATCACCAGGACAATAGTGCTTTATTTACTAGTAGGCAATAATTAAAATCTTTAATCTGTACAACTAGTTGGGTGATAGTAGCGAATCTTGTTATTAGGCTTTGGTTTGGAATCCCTGAGCTTGTTCAAGTTTAATTTGTCAATTGTTAGAAGATAGTATGCGTGGATCAAAGGGGGAAAAGATTTAGCTTTTGTTAGTAGAGAGTTTTCCGTTTCCATACATCACTTTCGCATAGCATTATGTACAGTATACGCTATACACATAACGAAACTAAATACAGAGGACGTGCTGTGTCAGATGATGCACTCTTAGTTGACTAGTGCTTCTTGGTTTCTCTTTCGGCCTGGAAAAAGGAAAAGAAAAACCCACCAATCATTAATAAGTAATGGATGCAAGTAAAGAAGGGGAGAAAAGGTAATTGGATTGGTTACAGCTCTGATGGCTCTTTCCACAGCTTCCCATCCATATTTATCGACATATTGAACAACAGATTTTCTAGCGTCGAGGCTCATCATCTGTAGAACCTTTCTTTGATCTTCTGAGTAGTTGCCATTTACTCTCCCACCGATCTTCACATATTTCCTCACCCAATTCTCGTAGATGTAGGCTCCCCCATTGAATATGGGTAACACCAGCCACATGCAGAACACTAGCTTTAAGTATGCCCAGAATGGTAACCTATGTATATGAATTTATCATTAATTAATATACATAGAGACAAACATACATGTATGATAGAAAGAAGGTAACGTACCAGACAAGAATTTTCCAAAAAGATAACTCAAACAATGTTATGAAAGAGTAAATGATCCAATATGTTAACCACTGCTGGTCATCAAGCGTGGAAGGACTTTCTATAGCTCGTAAGGAAGCATATCTGTGAGGTAGGAATTTTATTGAATTAATAATGATAATAATGATGATGATGATGTCCATACGTAGAAGAGGAGGATCCATAGGACTTACAGCGGAAACAGAAGCATGACTCCAGGTCTGCAATTGAATTCATATCATTTCAGAAATTGAATTTGAATGAATCAAAGGAAAAAAAAGAGCAGGTGTGATGTATATGTTACCCGATAAAAGTGTCCAGATGCTTTGCAATTGCTCCAACAACACCCATTTTCTTTCCTACACAAATAATGTTGATGAGATCATACAGATATATATATACTCATACGCAAGGAAAGGGGATGAACAAATGGTGCGTACGTTGGGGTTTTCTTTACTCCACCAACAAGAAACGAAGGTCCAAAGCCAAAGCCTTACATATACTTTTCACTTTCTTTCTCATTACCACTTTGTCTTATTCCTTCAACATTCTTATTTGTCACTTTCTTTACCACCAAAGATGAATCCAAGACTCCGGTTTGCATAAAGGGGTTTGCTCTGAATATTGGGAGGGGTTCAATCCTTACCACAGAACGTATGGGTTGTTTTTTGCTTGGACTCAAGGAATAAGGAACGTTTTGGTGGAATCTGATTGTGAGATGGCAATCACTGAAAACGGCAATGGGAATCTTCTTATGTGATTGAGAGAGCTTTTGTTTTACATAGTCATTTCCACTCTAGCGTTGAGAAGCCTGAATTTTTTGACTATTTTATTTTATCCCTATTTTATCTTATAAATCTCGGCCACTTATTTATAAAATTCTGATATGAGTCTTGTATAAATAAATAGTTAAAATTTATATAATAGAATAAAATGACAGAGGATCCGTCAAGTGTTGAGCAGTTTCTTAAAAAAAACAAAGAAAATCTAAGAAGAGAAGAGTTCAGATCTTCTGTCTAATATTATGATGTGTTATTGTGTCTAATAAATTTCGACCATTTATTTATGTGAGTTCTGCGTGAATTTCGTAAAATAAATAGCTGAAATTCTATGAAACAGAATAAAACATGATAATAATAATATTGGAGGGAGAATATGAGAAAAGATACGAATTCTATTTATTTCGATGTTTGGATCCGTTGGGTACACGCGCCCAATAAGCACCCACTCACTCAGAGAGTATGACTTTTATTAGTTACTCGCTTATTATTATTATTATTATTTAAAATTAGTAAACGAAAAGAAACCCTAATTCCTAAAATTATCAACTTGTGCATTGCATGGTCGCACACCCCTGCTTCCTACAAATATTTTCATTCTCAATTCTCAGCGTACGTTCCGTACCCCTTACACTTATAATTTGTTTACCTACTTCAATCTTCAATTTGCTGGTTGTTCTCTTCTAATTTCTCCGTTCGGGGTTTTTGATTCTGTTTTCCGAATCTAAATCCCCTTTGTTATTGCATCGGTTGGGTTGTTTTCTACCATATATCCTCTTCTGTGTGTCCGTGTTGTTTGCCCAATGGGATATCGGACTCGATTCCGATAACCTAATTAGGCTCAATTGCATTCTCGCATTATTGGTGGTGTTGTGGCTGAGATTCACAATGTTATCGTTTCTCATCCATTCTTAATCACTACGCTGCTTGTCTGTGCTTTTGGATTTCCTCATCTTCATATGTGTATGTATGTATGTATTTTTGCTTTCACGAAAATTTGGTTGGTTGTTTAACACGTTGTGTACGGGCTCCCAGGTTGATGCAATGGACTTGTCGGATGCAGTGATGGTCAAATCCAGCAGATTAAAATCTGTTGTATGGAATGACTTTGATAGGGTTAAAAAGGGTGACACATTTGTCGCTATTTGTAGGCATTGTAAGAGGAAGCTCAGTGGTTCTAGTACCAGCGGAACTTCTCATTTGAGGAACCATTTAATCAGGTGTCAGAGAAGATTAAACCATGGTATTTCTCACTATCTTTCACCAAGAGATAAGAAGAACAAGGATGCTCTTGCAAATATCAACATTGATCATGACTTAATCAAAAGGAATGAACCCCACCCACTTAGTGTTGTTAGATTTGAGCCGCCTCAGGTCAAAGATGATCGAATTAATAATAATAGTAATAATCTTCTTGATCAAAGACGAAGCCGTTTTGATCTGGCCCGCATGATTATTTTACATGGCTATCCTTTGCATATGGTTGAGCATGTTGGATTTAGAGTTTTTGTTAAGAATCTACAGCCTTTGTTTGAGCTTGTAACATCTGACATACTTGAGTCCGACTGTATGGAAATTTATGTTAAAGAGAAGCAAAAGGTATATGAAAGATTGGACAAATTAACTGGAAAGATTAGCCTCTCTGCCGATCTGTGGGCAGCCTCTGATGATTCCCAGTACTTGTCTTTGAGGGCACACTATATTGATGAAGCCTGGCAATCAAAGAAGAAAATACTGAACTTTGTTAGTGTTGACCCGTCTCATACTGCAGATATGCATTCAGAAGTTATCATGACATGCCTAATGGACTGGGATATTGATAGAAAGCTGTTTTCAATAACTTCTGATAGTTTTCCTGCAAATGACGTTATTATCCATAAAATTAGAGAGCGGCTGTCCCAGAACAAGTTTCTTTTCTGTAATGGTCAATTATTTGATATACGTTGTGCTACTAATCTTCTGAGATTGATGGCTCATGATGTCCTAGAAGCACTTTTGGACACACTAAGTAAGGTTCGTGAAAGCATTCGGTACATTAGAAGTTCTCAAGTAACTCGAGCCAAGTTTGATGAGGTAGCTTTGAAAGCTGGAGTTGATAGTCAAAAGTCTTTATGTCTAGATAATCCATCACGATGGGACTCAACGTATGCCATGCTTAAAGTTGCCTTAGAATACAGGCAGGCTTTTGCTCTTCTACAAGAAGAAGATTCTGCTTACTCAATGGGCCTGTCTGATTTAGAGTGGAACAGAGCAAGTAGTTTCGCAAGCTACTTGAAGCTCTTTGTTGAAGTGACTAATGTTTTCATGAAGAGCAAGTACCCAACTGCAAACATATATTTCCCTGAGATCTGTGATGTCCATTTGCAGTTAATTGAGTGGTCCAAGAATTCAGATGAATTTATTTCTTCTATTGCAGTCAAGATGAAAAGTAAGTTTGATGACTACTGGGATAAATGCAATTTGGCCTTAGCGGCTGCAGCAATGTTAGATCCTCGATTCAAGATGAAGTTGATAGAGTATTATTATCCGCAGTTATTTGGCAGTGGTTCTGCAGAGTTAATCGATGAAGTTACTGAATATATTAAGGCACTCTACAATGAACATTCTGTTGGCTCCCCTTTAGCGTCCTTGGACCAAGGCTTGCCCTTCCAAGTGAGTGGCAGTACTGGCTGCTTACCTGGTTCGGAAGGGG
Organism: Erythroxylum incrassatum; assembly: GCA_026546855.1. Classification (NCBI taxonomy): domain Eukaryota; kingdom Viridiplantae; phylum Streptophyta; class Magnoliopsida; order Malpighiales; family Erythroxylaceae; genus Erythroxylum; species Erythroxylum incrassatum. The sequence goes on from JANVCL010000009.1 coordinate 200,140, forward strand.
AGTCTAAAGATAGACTAATGGGATTTGACAAATTCATCGATGAAAGTTCTCACAGTCAAGGCACAAAATCGGATATGGATAAATACTTAGAAGAACCTCTGTTTCCTCGAACTGTTGATTTCAACATTTTAAATTGGTGGAAGGTCCACACGCCAAGGTATCCTGTTTTATCTATGATGGCACGCAATATATTGGGAATTCCCATGTCTAAAATTGAAGCAGAGCTTGCTTTCAAGAATGGAGGAAGGGTACTTGATCGTGACTGGGGTTCACTGCAACCTGCTACTGTACAAGCTTTGATGTGTTCACAAGATTGGATGACAGGTGAATCAGAAAATTGATATTGGTCAATTTTCTTCGATCTTGTTTGTGTAGGTTTACATTTGCACTCACCTTATTGTAACATTTTAAAAAGGAAAAGAAAATCCTTTGTAGATAAGGTTTTTGTTTCCAAATTATTCTTCCCATGTCATTTTTAGATTACATAGCCAGCTATTAAACATGTCATACTTGAATCAACTATTTCCCCTGTTTCTGTTCACATCTGTTTTTGCCCTACTGGGTTCTCTGTTCTCACCATATAACGTAGCCTTTAGTCTTAGTTGTATTCTAGAAGATTAAATCCGCTTTTCTTTAGGTGAATTGCCCAGCTTTTATTTTCTGAACAGTGGTGTGAATTATCAAATACTAATGAGCTATATGATTAGCATGGGAGGAATAAATTCAATGTTACTACAGGGACATGATTAGCATGCAGAACAGAAAGAAGCAGGCCAAGCAAAATTTTCCATGTTATATGTGCCTTAAATTGAAGCATTGAAGATATTGGTATCCCTAGATGGCCATATCAGTTAGCAAACGTTAGTTAACCGACTCTTTCATAACCACGGTAATCACTTTGATATAAATATACGTTTATGTTCCAGGATCCTTCGCATTCTTGTTCTCTGTTGTCTTTTGAAACACTTTTCTCATCTCTAAATGGCTTGTTCAAATGATCGGTCATGTTTCTCCACTAGACTAGACTGATATGAATACTTAGATGGGCTAGAATTGGGTATATGCCTCTTTCAATTTTCTCTATCTTACGAGTGTGCACTTTTGAGAGGGCTTTATCATGGTTCTCGGGTACGTAAGGATGCCATGCGTGAAGTGGGTGAGGTCTTGCAGTAGGGTTCTGAATTATGCTCTCACAGGATGGTAAGTTGAAACTGGATTTTGAAGTTGTTTGAGACAATATTGAAAAAATGATACTTGGGAAGATTTACAAGTATCAACATTGCAATTGTGCTTATGAATGTTTAGGTGAATCTCTAATTGTCATCACTAATTAGGGCCAACAAAGGTAGTAAGAAGAATGAAAGAATAAAGAGAAAATAGGAGAGTCTTATCAATATAAATCGAAGAAGCTGTTAAAACAGGATATTGCTTACTTCATTTGTGGGACTACACTTTACTTGTAAATGCTCAATTTATAAGGTGGGAGATGAATTAACGAAAGAAGCCTACCTTAATTTATCTTTAAAAAGGAGCATTCAGGAAAAAGTAAGCTATCCAATATGGAGGGCAAATATTACATGAGTGACGGGTCTATAGAAAACAAGAGTTGCTAATGTCTCAGAATTCTTTAGTTTGACCTTTATTTTTCTATTTTAGTCTTTGATTTTTGTTTTTCATTTATATTAATCATGAGTTATGTTAGTAACTAATGTTAAATAATTATATGGTATATATTTAATCAATAATAAAACTAAATTATGACAAGAAATAAAAATAGACAATTAAAAGGAAAAATATAATATAATATAATAAAAAATTTATTGACATTAAAAACAATATAGAATGAAAATAAAAATGGAATTAGACATATCTTTTATAAAAGGTTAGTTTGTGATATTTCTTTTAGTTAAATTAAGTGAGACATTTAAAATTTTGTGTAAATGTTATTTAAATATTAGATAAAATGATTAAACTAGATTTTAATAAAGTTAAGTTTAGTAAGAGGACTTAAATTATTTATAATCTCTACATCTAAGAAAGTTTCCATGACAATTATCATCTGTGGATTGTTGATGTTTTTCTCTTGAGAATAAGAGAGTGAGTTAATATATTCATGGATAGGATAGGCAATTACAGGTGAAGTTAGTTGGCGTACCCAAGCTCGATAAGGAAGATAAAAAGCTCGCAAGTCATTGCCTCACCGTGTGAAATGGCGGCATGCGGTCTGCCTTCTGACTTGATACTGGTTCATTTTACTAAGTTGGCCTGTCATGATCAATTCATTATTTGGAAGGCTATCATGTTCCTTGCAATTCTTAATTATAACGCAAACACAAAGTTTTCCCATCGTGTTCATGTTTCTTTAGTCACCCTTCAGATTTGCATTTTTCTAGAGAATAACAAGGGGCATTTTACATGCAGAGAGAAAGCATAAAGTTTAATGAAATACGATATTATCAAACACTAGCATGCGTTGATGCTTAAACTTTAATTTGTCACAAATGCCTTGTGGAGAAGTATGGGTTTATTCTTGAGTTGTCTTGTTGGGTTCAAAGACGTACTTAATCAGAGAATCCCTTATTGATAACATCTGAGGGAACTCTTTCTTCAATTTAGAGGCATCCAATTCATTGTTGCTGCGAGGAGCAACAATAACCTTGGCTTGTTCCTCCAGGCTAAAATTAACCCACTTGAAGCTTGGGTTAATGTACTCCTTGTACATCTCCAGGATCTCATTGTGACTTATCACACCTGGATTGGTGAAGTTCCATATGCCCCTCAAGTTTCTTTTAGCCATCTCTATTGAAATGGGAAGAAGCTCATCCAATATTGTCATGCTGTTTGGGATGTTAACCACTTTATCATACTTTGTAATCTTTGTGATGAAGTTACGTGGATTTGTAAGATCAGATGATATTGGCATCCGGACTCTGAGGGTGCAGACATTATCATACTCCCTCAAAAGCTCTTCAACCTGGAAAATTCACATAAGATATTTATTAGCTATGCAAATGCAACTCAATTAACAAAATGAGTTTTTAAGTCACCATAACTTACCATGGCCTTGGTTTTAGAATAGAAAGAACCAGTGAAATTGGGTTTGTCTTCCGTCTTGAACCCTATGCCTGATCCCAATGGATGCTCATCATCATACTCAAAAATGCAACCAGTGGCATAATTTATGAGTAGGAGGTTGCGGTCTCTGCAGACATCAGCCAATGTCAAAGTACCAACAACATTTGTTCTAATTGTCTCTGTCTTATGATATTCACACCAATCCACATTGGGTCTACCAGTCACTCCAGCAGCATTGAAAACATGAGTTGGTTCAACAGTCTGGATATCTGCTAAGAGCTGTGACCGATTCTCCAAGCGCCCCTTTCCATATTTATATGCTATACCCTGCTTCTCACAGAGCTTCCCAAGAAGCCCTCCTATCCAGCCTGTTCTGCCATAAATCAAGAATTTCAGAGAATGCTTGTTCTTTGAATTGGGTATTACCATTCTGCTCTGGGTGTTGGTTTTCGTTGGTAAGGAAGCCGAACCATTTGAATCTTGTCTTTCAATTCCAGGCATCATCAGCATTCTTGGATGAGGTAAAAGTGCCCCAGAAACATCTCCCCACCAATCAGGATTATTAACATACCATTCCATGGTTTTCCTGAGACCCTCCTCCCATGTGGTCCTTTCAGACCAACCCAAGCTCTTGAGCTTCTGATCATCCAAGTAGTATCTCTGGTCATTGAAAGGCCTATTGTCCACAAACTTGATGTGTGTGTCTGGATTCATTGAGAAAAGCTTGCAGATATCTGTTGCCACATCAATTACTCTCCTCTCTTTCTTTGTCCCAATGTTGTAGACATGACCAATTTCACCCTTGTGAAGAACAACCTCAAATGCCTCAGCGACGTCCTCACAGTATAGATAGCTTCTCACGTTAGATCCATCCCCATGGATTGGAAGAGTCATTCCCCTCATTGCCAAGAGGAGGAATTTGGGAATTAACTTCTCCGGGAACTGATTAGGACCGTAAACATTGTTGCCCCTGGTTGTTATGACTGGCAAACCATACGATCGGCCGTAAGCCATAACAAGCATCTCCGCCCCAGCTTTGGTGGCGGAATATGGATTTGTTGGCAGTAGCTGAGAAGCCTCATGGTTTCCCACAACGGCGTCTTCTTCTGTTTCTCCATAAACCTCGTCTGTGCTCACATGGATGAATCTTTTGATCTGCCCGGTGACTTTGCAGGCCTCAAGCAGAACATGGGTGCCATAAATGTTGTTCTTAGTGAACTCAAAGCTGTTGCCAAACGAGTTGTCCACATGAGTCTGAGCTGCAAAGTGCATGATTGTATCAATAGACTCTGTGAGGAGGATGTAACTGATAAGGTCAGCACTGGCAATGTCTCCCTTGATGAACTTGAAGTTGGGAGACAATTGCGATGGTAGGAGATTCTTGAGATTTGAGCAGTAATCAAGCTTATCAAGGACCACAATCTTGTAGTCAGAATGGTTTCTGATAAGCCTGTTGCACACATGAGATGCAATGAAGCCAGCCGCTCCAGTGATGAGGATGTTCTTTGGTGTGTACGGGGTGTCCATTTCAAATTCACCAGCGAAGCTTCAACCTGATGATGAACAACATATAATGAGATTAGGCAAGAACAACATAAAAAGAATACAGATCCATCAAGAGCAAAACCAAAAGAAAGATCATACTTTGTAACAAAATAGAAAACAAGTCACCAACTTATAGAACCGACAAACCACAATTGTACAGGAAAAAGGAAAAGAACTTGGACTTAGTAATCAAGTAGTGGAATTAGTGCAGCAACATAAGAGGTAACATACTGTTTGTTATTGGGCACTGAAAAGTTGCAGATATTAGCAACAGAAGAAGGTTGAATGAGATCTGAAAGGAAGAAGAGTGTCTGTGACGACTGATAACTGGGTGGAGGCTGCTACTTATAATTAAACAATCCGATTTGGTTGAGTTAATTCATTTTTGTCATGTGATCACAGGCAAATAAGTTATGATTATAAGTCCAATTACTCTATTACTATGAGTCACTTGTACTTAATTACCCAATGATTGGTTAAATAGTGAGGAAGTAGTTAGCACCTACCTCCCACACTCACGAGAGGGAGGGCTGATGCCACTTGTCCGCCCACATGCTCTTACGTTTGAATGATTGGTTAAATAGTGTCTTGATTTCACTTCTAAGTCTTATGGTGATCTTTCGTTCTAACTTCATGATTTTCGTGACAAATTAAAGACATGAATTAATTAATTCATAATATTCGACTCCTTGCTTCCTCTGCACTTCAAAATTATTTCATGTTAGGAACATAAGGCTGTGTTTTAAATTTTTCTACATTTTAAATCACTTCTTTGTTTTTGTAATATTTTGTATTCTTATTATACACATTACTCATACTTACAATATATAAACAAAAATAATAACAACACTGTAAAAGTCCTCTTGAAATGTCAGGTATGAGGTCTAATAATATGAAACCTTACCTCAATATGATAGAGAGAGGTTATTTTTGATAGACCTATAAATAATACAAAATATAAATAAAACTATAAAAATATGCAATGCAATACGTAATACAATACATATAAAACATGGTAAAGATTATCAATAAAAGATAAAAAAACATAAATAAATACACACAAAAAATAAGTACAAGAATAAATCAAACTAGCCATTACAATAAAATAATTAGAATAAGTAAGAAACTGCTTAGGCCAAAAAAAACCTAGGAAGGAAGTAGTATGTGAAATCATTTATCCGTATCCTAATACGCTAAAGTTTTTTATTACAAACCATGTCTTCAGCAAATTCCATTGCTTTGAATGATAGGTCGTAGGTACTTAACACATGCTTTTCATGACATAATTGCTAAACTAATATTTACCTTCACATCAGAAATCACCCTATGGACACTAAAACATTCAAATCTTAGTCCTGCTTAATTTAAAACATTCAAATTTAACATATCCCTCAAACCGTCTAACTTGACATTGACTTCTTCTTTTATCTCACCCATTAAGACAATATCGTCAACAAATAATATACACCAAGACACATCTACTTGAATATTCTTGATGAACTCATCCATCATTGTTGCTAACAAAAAAGGATTCAATAAGAAGCCTTGGTATTGCCCAATATCAATAGAAAATTTTCTGTATCTCCTCCTATCATCCTTACTTTAGTCTTTTTCCCTTTATACATATCCCTAATAACTTATATATAGGTCAAAAAAACTCCCTTAACTTCTAAAAACCTCCACAAGATTTAGCTAGATACCCTTTCTTATACCTTTTCTAAATCAATAAAAACTAAGTGTAGATTACTATATTTTTCCATGTAATATTCTATTAATCTCCTTAGGAGATGTTAAGCTTCTGTCGTGAATCATTTTGACATGAAGCAAAACTGATTCTCCTAGATGGGAGCATCCTTTTTCATTCTCGTCTCAATTATCTTCTCCTACAACTTCATAGTATGACTAAGTAATTTGATGTCTTTATAGTTGTTACAATTCTGAATGTTGCTTTTGTTTTTATATAGAGCAATTAGCATACTAAATCTCCACTCATCCAACATTTTGGGGGACTTAAGGCTCACATTAAAATGCTTGGTTAGTCAAGTAAAACCCTCTTCGCTTAGGCTCTTCCACGTCTCTATAAGAATCTAATCAGAACCTAATGGCCTTCAGCTCTTCATTTCTCTCAAAACTCTTATATTATATGTTATCCGTTATAATTATTCACTCTATAATTAGTAATTAGAATAAACTTATTATATAATAACAAACTTCCTTATAATAATATTTATTGTTATCTAGTTTTGTTTGATTTTTATGGTTAATTTCATTTCATATCTTAAATTTAGTTTTAATACATGTTTTAATTAAAAAAGGTGTTTTGAATTAGTCTCAAATCCAATTAAAATTATTGAGGATTTCCTTATAATTTTAATGAGATCTTTTTGGTGTCTATTGTTAAATTAAGGGAAGTTCAAATTTATATTTTTAACCATGATAATTGTATTTTTGGTTATATAATATATTTAATTTATAAAAATTAAGCAATAAGTGAAACATTTAAGAATATATAAAAAAGTTGAAGTAATTAATTGAGTAATAAAGAATTAATCCATTAAATATAAAATGATGATTAAATCAAAGTCACAAGATTTAGAATGAATTAATAGAAAAAAATAGAAAACTTACATCAAGAGTACTTGCAATTTAGCTTTTAACTTAGTTTGACTTTTACATTTAATTAGGTACTAAAATATTGTGTTTCATTCATATGACTTTTATTCGATCTTTTCTAAAATTTTAAAAGGAAGATTTGATTAAAATTTAAAGAAAAATTCTTTTAAGTAGCTTACTTTTTCTTAAATTTGAGAGCATATATGTTTTTAAGCGTTTGAAAAATGTTTAAGTATTGTATTAATTAGTTTGAATGATTTCATAAAGTTTCAAAATGAGAATACATTATATCATGAATATTGTGACTTCACTATTGTAGAAAAACTAAGTTTATTTATCCCAAAAATACAATAACTTAACAGCACAATTCGAAACAATTAACCATCTTACTATTAATACTTATAAAATATAAATCATAATTAAATAAATCATAACTTCAACGCTATGCCTTCTCTTTATCATAAAAGAAATGAATTTAGAATTTTCATACGAATAACCAATAATACTTGTAGTTTTGATTTTGGAATAACATATTTTCGATGTTTCAACTTAACATAATTTCATAGTTGACTCCTTTAATTATTTAATATGTCAACTTTATCATAACATTTTTAATGTCTTTAAAGTATATTTTACGTGACATATTAGATAGATACACTCATTATTTTTAATTATATATCTAGCTACACTTATATCGATATTGTATATAATTTTGTTTAAAAACATCAATGAACGTTTTCACATAAAGTGATTAGTAAAGTTATTAAGAAATTAATAGTTTAACAGTAAAATAAAAGAATGTCAAATTAAATGACTGAAATGTAGTTAGTCCATTTGATTTTTAGAGTATTCATAAGATTATTTTTATTAAATGCCAACCCTTGCCTTATTTTCACTTTGTTGTGTTAATAGGTTCAAATAGTATTCTGCGTTATGTTCAAGAAGTTTAGGTGAAGAAATTCTTTCTCCAAATTTGCGTTGGCTAGCTTTAAGTTCAGCAAGGTATTCCATTAATTGTCTCTGATATTTGCTTCATCTTCCTCTTCCTCTTCTTCTTCTAGAAGCTCTTTTTAGAACGTGCCTTTATTCATGAAACTAACATTACTCTTGAATTTGCTTTAGTCAACTTTCATTTTAACAAGGATTTTCATTAATTTATCTCAAAGACTTGCTTCCACTTCTTCATCATCTGGGAACTCTTTTTCACTACTAAGGGTGATTGCCTCTCCGTCGATAGCATCAGTTTCAGTAGATCCAGGCAAACTCCCTTGCTTCTCCTCAAATAATATGTACACCAATTGGTCCATCCGAATCACCATATTTTATATAAGAGTTTATGTTTCTTTATGCCTCATAATTGATTCTTGAATGAAATCAACAATCATATCTTTCAGAGTTGACTTGTTAACTGAAGTTGCTTGGCTCCATAAATATCTAGCTTGAGAGTAATCGTCTCATCCATAAGTATAAGAGTTACTCCACTTTGAATTGTAGTTGTTCCCATATAATGCACCTTAAGATTGGTTGTACATTCTCGGGCACTCCCATATAAGAGATGATGCTCGACATTCATGCTTGTAGTGATAACTCCCACCAATGTCACAACACAACCTGAATATCGGTTGAGCTTCCAAATACATGTGATGACACCTCTCTCTCCTATATGGTGACGATATAGATTGTGAAGATATATGTTGGCTCCCATAAAAATACGGGTTACTTCATCCTTCCATTATGCGTTATGACTATTACGTTAAATCTCAATTCGTAAAATAAACCACTACACACTGTATTTGTAGAAAAGTGCAAAAGACAATTAAATAAATAAGCCAAAAAATACAACAAGATAAAATAAAATAAATGCAAAAGCAAATTAAAAATAATAAAAAACAAAAATCAAATGAAATAAAATTCAAATGAATAGAGTAATAGCATTCAGGTTTTCCTAATATCAAAGTCCCCGGCAATAGTGCCAAAAACTTGATTGACCTATTTGTGAGTTGGTCAATTATGTAATAGTACAAGTACGGCTCGATCCTACGACGACAATGATTACTAGTAATTACCCTTCCCCTATTATCTAACCTAAGGATTGATTTTAGATTTTTCATAAAAAGCAGATAAAAGTAAAGCAAGTAAAATAAAATAGGTAATGAAATTAATCAAAGAATTAAGGAGGCATGTAGGAAATTATCGATATTAAGAATTAGTATCTAGGTTTCAAATCCCCCTAAACCCTTAACAGATTGATCTTTTATTATGAAATTGTTTTGTTGACCGTGGAGACTCCTATGGTATGCTAATAGTTAACATTGAGTCTGTTAACAACTAATTCTAAGGTTTCCAACTGAATTACTCAGCTTAAATCATATAGAATTGTGTTATCGATTTATGAGTCCTTCTATTAGGTTTGAACCTAATTCGGAAAATTTATATCATCCTATCTCTAATGTTCCAATCAACTCCTTCTAATTACGACAAATCTATTCAAACATAGGATTTCTCATTCTCTACGTAAGATATCAAATTATGATATGATATTCTTGGGTTTATTAGAATATAAATAAAAACATGTAATCAACCAAATCAATTGCATTAAGAAAAGAATAAAATCATATCAAAGTATTAACTTAAGGTTCATTTAACCTAAATACTAACTGGATGTTTAGTCATACATTATCGAACACAAAATCAAACATAAATTGAAAGAAAAACGAATTGAAAACAATGGGTTCATAATTCTAAATCTCTCTGATTGTCTTTAATCGAATATTCTTGCGATGTAGAGGCTTGATCTTGTATTTTAATGGACCTTTCGATGATTTCTTCATGTTCTCACATTCCTGGATCAATATTGACGCTTGTACATAGTTGTGCATCAAATCGTGCATCACCAAATTCTCTAAAAATCCCAAAACTGTATGGCTTGGGAGAAGTGCACGGGAAGGTGCACGACTGTGCATCCCTTTTGTGCTTCAAATCTATATTTCTGGAAATGTAACTAAAAACCTTCCAGAAACATAGCTAAAAATAATTTGCTACGTTTTTGGAAATGTAGCAAAATATTTTTAGCTACGATTATGAAAACGTAGCTAATTATCTTTAGCTATGAAAGGTAAGCATAGTAAAAACGTATTGAAGATGATTTTTTAAAATGTCACTGATACTTTTTCGCTATGAAAATAAAGCGTAGGGAAAAATATTAGCAACGATTAGGGAAAAATATTGCTTATAGTTTTTTGTTAAGGGGATTCAGCAACATTTTCAGCGATAAATATAAATAATCACTAATGACTATTAGCGACAATTTTGTAACCTTCTGTTGTAACCCTAAGGTAGATTTGAAACTCTTCTGAGAATGTATTTAGATTGTTGCATGGCTGTTGTCAACGTTGACATGTTGAAGTATATGAAATTGATTAAGAAGGCCGACAAAATCAATATGTTGATGGATAGAGAGAGGTTATGACATGGGAAACGGTGCCCCTAGGAATGATGAGAAGGAGAGAGTAGAGCCTTAACTTTAGCAGATAAACCTCAATATGAGGAGACTATAGTTGAGTACAAAGATGACCAACCTACACCAACAACTAATATGGGAGCAAGTTGGTGAGAACATTCTCCATAGCAAGGATAAGCAATGTGTGCATAACTAAGTGCTACAAAAGTTACAAAGGAAGGTGAATCCATAAGGGAAACAATTGATGTAGACATATGGGGTATTTAGAGTCGTTTGTAGAATCTTCTATGATGTTTGAGGAGGATAGTAATGGTGATGATGGGCCTACTACATGATTGAGCTCTTGCTCTCTTTTACTTTAAGGATTTTACATTTTGATGGCATTTTGTTTCCATTTGTATTCTTGAATTATGTGTTTCTATTTTAGTTATGCCATTTTACTCTTATTAAGTATTCTATATTAATTAATTTTTATTTTAAATTCTTTTTGCATTTTTTTGTTTATTCTCATTATGTTTGTAAGATACGAATAAGTTTAGATGTCGATCACATTTTTCATGGGCATTAGGTGACAAACAAAGCTTAGAGACGTTTCTTTTTTCCTTTTACTTTTACTTCCTTTGTTTTTATTTTTGTTGTCTTTAATTTTTACTTATATTATTCATATTTAGTATATTAAGCACAATGTAAAACTTAAGTGTAAGAAGAAATTTAATTTTTTGTTTTATTTCAATTATGTCATTTTAGTCTTATTAAGTACTTCTATTTTAGTTAATTCTTAATTTTCAATTATTTTTGTACTTTAATTTATTTGTTTATCAATAGTGTATTATTAAGCTATGGATAAGTCTGGTTGTTAATCATGACATTAGGCAATAAATGAAGTTTAGAGAATTTTTTATTTTAAATTTTCTTCCCTTTACTTTAATTTTTATTGTTCTTAATTTTTTCTTTTACTCTTCATATTTTGTATATTGAGGATAATACATAACTAAAATATGGAGAGAGATTTAATTATTTATGACTCTCATTCTATTCTACTATAGTAAAATAATTTTGTTGCAATAAGCTTAATGGAAGAATTTCAAGAAATTTTAGTAATAGAAGAAGAATAATTTATATCAATCATTTGAAGTCTAATATAAATATATACGAGCATTAATAAATAATTTTTCTTCGATAGTTTTAAAATAGATGTTTAATTTGGATGATGACATTTTTCTAATTTTAACACATTTTATCTTTAATGCTGACTTTTTTTAAGTAGTGCAATTTCCCACAAAAATATGTCTGGAGAAAGTATAGTATAAATAAATTCATTATGTTGATTTCAACCTAAGTAAAAAGGTGAAAGTTAAGCGTGGAGGTAAGAGCCACTTGAATTAGTAACCTAATTGATTAACCAAGGGCATTCATGTTAAGTTATTTACTTTCACGTTAATAGATTAGGAAACTTTTTAAAAAAGTCTCTAATGCTCTTTCATAATTTTGAAAACAAAATTTCTGTTTTATTATTAATTTGAATTATTAAAATATTTGAGGTTGAAAGCTTCCTAATCATTTATGTTTACTTTATATATTAGGTTGATTTGTGTGAATCATCATTTGTGAGGTTGAATTGAATTAATTTATGAGTTAATGCAAGTATCTAGGAACCTAATTAGTTGATGAATAAACTATGGAGAGGGTTATATTCTTGATTATTTAGATTGACTTGTTGATTTTTCCTAAAAATTCGTATATATTTTAGTTAAGAGTGATTGAAGTTGACTTTAACATAAAAAGAATTCAGATCCATCAGGAGCAAAACCAAAAGAAAGATCATACTTTGTAACAAAATAGAAAGCAAGTCACCAGTTTATAGAACTGACAAACCACAATTGTACAGGAAAAAGGAAAAGAACTTGGACTTAGTAATCAAGTAGTGGAATTAGTGCAGCAACAT
>JANVCL010000009.1:226468-236647 GCA_026546855.1 Erythroxylum incrassatum
ATACCCTTATAAGGCGTACTTCGTTTTCCTCTTCAACTGATGTGGGATCTTACACTGTCCACCCCCCTCAGGGCCCAACCCTCTTTGGGGTCCAGCCTAGCTGGCACAACGGTTCAGGTACTAGCTCTGATACCACTTGTAACAATCCAGGTCACTCGCTTACAGATATTGTCCGCTTTGGGCCTTGGCCCAGCCAAGCCTCACGGTTTTGCTTTTCCTGAGGCCTTCCTAGGAGGTCATCCATCCCAGAACTACTCTCACCCGAGCATGTTTAACCTCGGAGTTTCGATGGGATCTGGTCCATTAGGCCATGGAAAACGCGTCTACAAGGGAGAGGTATCCATACCCTTATAAGGCATACTTCGTTCCTCTCTCCAACCGATGTGGGATCTTACACTCTCCACCCCCTTAGGGCCCAGTCCTCTTTGGGGTCCAGCCTAGCTAGCACAACGGTTCAGGTACTGGCTCTGATACCACCTGTAACATCCCAGGTCTTCCGCTTACAGATATTGTCCGCTTTGAGGGCTTGACTAGGCCAAGGCCCAAAGCGGACAATATCTGTAAGTGGGTGACCTGGGATGTTACAAAATTCATTTGGAACATTACTTGTATATCTATTTAAATTCTCACTGTGATGATTATATAAGTGAACTTTTGACTTGAGGTCTCCATAGTTATCTTGTATAGGTATTGTTATATTTTGATATTACTTATAACCTATTTAATCAGGAGTCGTTCATTCGGTATTCATTAGATGTAGTACGAACTGTATTGAGGTAGTTGAGTGGTCAAGATAGAATTTATCACCCTAAAGTAATTAGGGAGAATGTTCTATTGTTCTCGATTAGTATTAATTTGGGAAATCATTAGCCAAGGTAGAATGATGTTTTGTAAATTGTTTACGAATGTTATTAATTGAATCGATAGCTAATAATGGAGAACAAATATGATTGGATTCAAAATAGAATAGACATTAATTTCATGCTCTATATCTAATTGGAACATTATATGATGAACTGATTGAGTTGTATAAAAAAGTCATACAAATAAAAGTTAGTCCAATCTATTTTAACTTTCCTAAATATTTGAGTGCTCATGATGCATTGATAGATGATCTATGATTATAAATTGTTTAATTGGGGAATTAAAGATAAAAGTATTTTTAATTTGTCTAATTCTAATTATGATATTTTATCAAGTTGGACTTAATTGTAAACTTTGAGAAACTTTATGATTAACTACGAGATATTTAATAAATAAGGATCAACATGAGATATTAGATCTTATTTGAGCATAATTGAGATTTAATTAGAATTATTTATAATTCTAATTAAATTTAATTGAAAATAGAATTTAATTTCAATTAAATTACTAAAATGTCCAAAACTTATTATAAATAGGTTTAAACTCTAATAGAGCTAGCACTTCTACCCTCTCTGTAAGAGTTACATAGTTCTTTCAACTTGTTACATGTATACCATTAAAAGTTAGACACTTGTATAGCTACCATGGTTGAGATGGATCAATTTCAGAAACAACTCGAAGGTTACGACAATAATACTCTCAAGCTTCAGAATAACGTACAAATTATGATTTACGCTTTATTATGATTTAATTGTTAATCATTATATAGAATTAAAGTGATATTGATTTCTGATAAATCAAAATATGAAATAATTTTGTAATTATTCCATTGTTTTCGGATCAAATTTAGTCTCGATTTTCCAAAAAATATATAACTATTCCCAAAATGTATTACGAGAAGTGGTGAAAGTAAAGATACTTGAGTAGAAGAATATGAGATGACCGGTAAATATTAGACCATCTCTCACTAAATAAGACAAACACAAACTTGTTTTCTTCATCTACAACTTCTTTAATCTTTAATGCAAATAAAGAAGGGAAACAAGATTGAGCACAAAAACAAAAATAGAAATGAGGCGAAAGGTTATTTTTGAGAGCCATAAGCACTTCTTACTACTTATAGAAGATGATCACTTACCAATTTTCCACTTTAATAAAACCATTTATGTTGTAATCATACAAAAATGTGTTATACTATAAAAAATGTATATGTGTATTGTGTAATGTGATAGTTTAGACTTTTGAGTTAAATAATACATACTTTGTGATAGTAATTGATAATAAAATTACTTTTTCTTTATTTTGATATGAAGTTATTAAGTTAATTTTGATATATGTCTTTATTTATTTTTATAGATAAATAAAATAAAATTCAAGTACTCCTAATAATTTCACGGCTTCAAAAAGATACAATGATCCAGCTTGGGCTCATGTTGCATTAGTCGCCGGTATAAAGAACCATACTATATGTTTGTTTTGTAACAAGCATTTGAAAGGTGGAGAAATCACTAGATTAAAGAAGAATTTAGCTAGTGTTAAAGAAGATGTGCAACATTTTAAAAAAGTGATTCATGATGTGAAGTGGAAAATGAAGACTTTTTTTGAAGTGTATTAGCACAGGAAAGATAGAAGGGAGAGATTGAATTATTAAATTAGTAGTAAAAGTTCGTTTGCTATTGTTAAGGATGATAGTAGAAATGTTGAACGATAAGTTAATGTTGCATTTGGACTTGATATTAGGAAAAGAAGTTGGTAGGTGTCGAATTTTTTTCACCAAAAATAACTCCTGAAGCTTAGCCTTTAATTCCTAATGCCATGCAATCAAGAGAAGTTACTTACAATATAGATATGGCAATGGCTAGATGGTGGTATGATTTAGGTATAACATTCAATGCTTCCCAATCTTATTATTATAAGCTTGTGGTGGATCCTATAGCCTTTTACGGTTTAGGATACAAAGCTACTTCTATTAATGACTACAGAGGTAAACTTTTGAGTCAATCTGTTATGAAATTAAAAGTTATTTGGAAGAACGAACAATAAATTAGGCTATTTATTGGTGTTTAATCATATGTGATGGTTAGACAAATAGGAGACATGAGTATATTATTAATTTTTAAGTTTATTTTTTAAAGGGCTCTCAATGTTTTTGAAGTCTATTAATGCATCTGACCTTGTTAGAAATACTAATACTTTATTTGAAATTTCCAATGAAGATGTGAATGAAATAGGGCCAGAAAATATTGTTCAGTTCATCATTGACAATGATTCTACTTATAGAACAGGTGGAAGAAGATTACAAAGCAAGTATATTTCTTTTTTTGTGGACTTCTTGTGTTACACATTACATTGATTTAATGTTGGAAAATATAGGGGATGCTAGGTATTATCCTATTATTGATGAAAATGTGCAGAAAGTAAAAAAGTTGACCAAGTTCATCTATAATCGTGCATAAGTCTTGAATTTAATGAGAAAGGATATTACCAATGGTAAGGATTTATGTCATCCTACTGGTATAAGATTTACAAAAAATTTCTTATTACTTTAGTTTTTTATTATGATGAAGAAAGAGTTGAGACAAATGTTTACAAGTGACAAGTGGATTGTATCTCAGCATGTTAGATCCAATGCTAGAATGGAGGTTTCTAGAATTATACTTAAAGATACTGAATTTTAGTCCCAGTGCCAATTTATCCTCCGATTACGTAAGCCATTGGTAACGGTGCTTCTTTTGGATGATAGTGATGAAAAGGCAATAATAAGTTATTTTTATGATGTCATGGAGAGGGCGAAGGAAGCAATTAAGGCCAATATGAAAAATAAGCCTTCTTTGTACACACCTTATCTTGCAATCATCAATGAGAGATGGGAAAGACAACTTTATTCTTTGTTGATTGCGACTGGGCATTTTTGAATCCTAATGTCTCTTTTAGGCTAGATTTTACAAAGAAAGCTGAAGTTAATAGGGGAATGCTATTAACTATTACAATAGTTGTTACCCATAAGATGATGCAAAATCTCCTAAGCTCACAAATTGAGATTTATAAGGAGTCTTTTAGGGATTTTGGGATGCCAATTTCTATTTGACAAAGAGAAAAACTTAATCCAAGTATATATTTTTCACCTGTGTTTCTTGTTAAAAATTAATCATCATTTTATTTTGTTTATAACGGTATTTTTTATCTTACGACTTACAGTCCTTAGTGGGACCTATTTGGAAGTGTTGTTCCAGAATTGTAAAAGTTTGTAATTCAAATTCTAAGTCAATGTGTGAGTGCAACATGTTGCGAAAAGAATTGGAGCATATTTGAATTCATCCATTCCAAGAAAAGGAATAGATTGGAGCAAAAAAGATTGAATGACTTGGTCTTCGTTCATTATATTTTAAAGCTTTGAGAAAGATACGCTTTTATCATTATGAAGTTAGATATAATTTCTTATAAATTTCTAATAATTTAATTTTATTGTTTACTATATAACAAATAGTTCAGTAGATCCAAATTGCATTGATAATATTGATCTTTTGACAAATATGGCTTATGAGGAGCCGGATTTGATAGATGAGAGTGACTTGGAAGATAATCTTGGATGAGAAAGCATTGACATATCATTTGGTGCAATGAATTTGAATAATGATAATGATGAGACTCCTCTCAATGATGAGAACTCTGTTCCAAATGAGAATTAGGTCAATATAGTTATAGTAGGTATCCCGTAGACGATTAAATGAAGTTTCAAGTTTGTTTTTTCTCCTCTTCTTTTAATTTTACTTATATTTGATGTATATGTTAAATTTTATATATGCAATGTAATTGTAAATATTTTTGTTTTATGTTTCACTTTTAATTGGTTGTTTCTTCATTAAGAATTCTTTTTATAAATTGTAATAATTAGAGAGTTAAGGATATTTATTGTTCTCTTTTTTATGCTCTGATGTAATTGTTATTTATTATATGATGAAATTGTAATATTTTAAATACTTTGTATGGTTCTTAATTCTATATTTGAATGATGATTAAATGATATTTTTCATATTAATTGTGGTTATTATTTTTATGTGAAATATGCGAAAATTAATGTTAATAAAAATAAATAAATTGTTGTTATTTTTAAATTATTATTATGATTTTTAGAGACAGAGTTGATGTAAAATTATAAAGCATATAGAACAATATACTAATGGACTATTTTGTAATTTTAAAAAAATTATAGACTATTTTATAAATTTAAAAATTATCCTGAAACAGTACCCGGTATTGATCAGTACTGATACAATACCATACTGGAACTAAATCTGATACTGGTACTGGTATGATATTCATAACATTGTCCTAGACTCAAGAATTTCATTTATCTCTTGGATTAATGAAGCATTAACAATTCTTATTCCGAGAAAGGCAAATACAAAATCTTTGTTAGATTTGTCATTGATCTCTTTATGCAATATAATTTACAAAGTTCTCTCTAAAATGCTTGCTAGATGGTTAAAGCCTCTCCTCTCTTCCATTATTTCGTTTGCTTAAAGTGCATTTGTATTGGTCATCTTATTTATAATAATATTCTTAGCATGGGAGATAATGCAATATTTCAAAAGAAAGAGACAAGGTAAACGACATTTAAATTGATATTAGTAAGGTATACGATAAGGTAGAATTGTGTTTCTTGGAGAATAGGAAGATTTGTATAGATTTACATACGCTTTGGGTGGATTTGTTCATGTTATGTATTTCATCCACGAGTTATAAGTTATTTTTTAATCAAAATTTATTGGTTTGAACTTGCCTAGTCGTGGTATTTAATAGGGGGACTCACTATCTCTTTACTTATTCCTCTTATGCTCTAAAACTTTAGTGGCTCTCATTTGAAAGAAAGAGGTTGATGACTATTTAAATGGTTATTTGGTGGTTAAAGGAGCTCCAAGTGTGACCATGTTGCTTTTATAGATAATAATTACCTATTCTTCCATGCGAACAGTATAGAATCTGATTATAAAATAGATATGTTTAATACGTATGCTTATGCTTTAGGACAATATGCTAATTATAAGAAATTTACTATCATCTTTATCACCAATGTTGGTCAGAAGCTTAGAGAGATGGTAATAACCAAGTTGGGAGTGTCTCAAGTTCAATCACAAGACAAATAAATAGCTTTGTAACTCTTTTTGTTCACAACAAGAAGGAAGTTTTCTCTTTTATAAAGGAAAAAATTTGAAAAAGAATTCAGAGCTGGAATTGGAAGCTCTTGTCTCTTGCAATGAAGGAAATTGTATTAAAAATTATCGCTTAAACAATTCCATTTTATGCAATAAGTGATTATCTATTATCACTTGATCTTTGTGATACTTTGAAGAGCATGATAAACTAATTATAGTGCGAATGAAAAAGAGGTAATACATGAGTTATTATTTCGATCCTTTGAGGTTGTTTAGGTATAAGAAAAGGTTATGGTGGTATAAGGTTCAACAATACAAGGAACGTAACCATTTCCAACCAAATGCTTTTTAGCAAATTTTTATTTTTTAATAACTATAAAAAAAACACAACAAACAACAAAACCAAATAATCCTTGAGTTTCCATATGTTTTTACATTTTTTTTGGCTCAGGTGACTTTATGTTTTGTTTTTCTTCACATTTGTTTGAATAAAAACATAGTATTTCTTATATTATAATAATTAAATCCTTAGTATAGAAATATGTTCTATTATCTTCAAAATATGATTTGAAACCTTTCTTGGTTCGATAATGTCTCCCCTTCTTATGATGATAAAATATTTATTGGTATTAAGGAAAACATAAAATTGAAATAATTAGAAAATAATCACCCTAGGAATATGGAGCCCATTATTCATGCATCATTTATTTTATCAAATCCACCACTTTTGTGAATATTAACAAATTATTCATTCATTCAAGCAACATTAAGCTTACCTATTAATTTGTAAAATATGATCAAATTTTCAATTAATCAAGTATTTGAGAAAAAATAAAGTGATCGTGATGAGGAAAAAAAAAAGAAGAAAACCAAGCTCATATGAAAACTGATCTTGCTCATTTATACTAAAAAATATGTAAAATATCAAAGATGTTTAAAATGAGTGATACAATTTAAAATCCAAAACCCAAAACTCTATATAAAAAATATGTTTGCATCCCTTGAATTAAATAACTTAATACCTTTGTCTCATCTCCTTTTTTGCAAAATAAAAACGATTTAAAAGGGTGAAAAAAACTATAAAAATATACAAGAGTGATGGAAGAAAATGCAATCTCGTAAAATAAAACATCTCATCTAATCGATCAGTAAAAAAAGTCTATCTCATTTCAAAAGGAATATAACTCACTTTAGTCTCATCAATCAAGGGAAAAATTTTGGAATAGTCATATGTGCAACTCTTGGAGAACGACTAATGGATGTTTCCTCTTAATCAATGGCCTCTTCATAATAAACATCTCCATAATGTGAATATAAGAAGGTATATATGAAAGCATCATCCTTTTGAGATAGATTATAGAGTTCTTATAGTCCTTGTGACTATAGTGGTAGTCTAAGTAGTCATGTCATTAGTCGGTCAACCAAGTGTAAGATCATGGTCTATAAATAAGTAGAGCCAATAAAAAATCAAATGAAAACTAGTTTTAGAATGTGAAAAATAGAAATAAGTGAAGATGAGACCAACAATAGTGAAGTAGAAGATGTTATGGTATTTTCTTTACCTTAGTAAACTTTAAAATGATGTTTAAGATAAAGTTTCCCAATGTTGATTATTTCTTCCATTATGATGGTAGAAGGAAATTAAATCTAATTAGACCTAAAAGAGTGCTTATGTCCACTAAAAGAAACAAAATTTGTGTTTGATAAATAAATGGTGTACTTTATGAATAATTGAGAAAATTTTCAACTCTTAAGGCTTACTTATCTAATGATTAGAGGAGTTTCTCTTAAGCATAACCTGGAATCATAGTAAGCCCGAGTGAGGATGTTTATAATACTTAGAGATATAGTCATAATACACAAAATGATTAAGATAATAAATGCACTAAATGTCATTAAAGATCTCCAAATTAAGGCAAATCTTAATTCCATATACATTCGAAATAAAATTTTAGTAAAAACCTCTCTTATTGTCTCTAAAATTGCAATAAAATAACCTCACATTTTTATGAATAATCTACGTATCCTAGTCAAAAAGCTCTTCCCACCTTGATCAATGAAGCAATAAATATGATCATACTCTTTTAAAAAGTTAAAGAAGGCAAGGTTCAATGACCTTGTTCTTATGAAGTTCACGAGTAGGTAGTCATCAAACTCAGGTGTGTAGGCATCAAAATACTCGTTCTCCTGAGTAAGAAGAGATGGAGGAGGAGGAGGAGGAGGAGGAGATCTCAACTAAGCTTTCAAGTTCTAGAAAGATGTTCTGAAGGTGATCCTTTTAATTACCTTAAGCCGAGCTCTAGTGGGTTCCTTAGATGTCAATATGGAAACACCTCAAGTCCTAACCATGTGTAATAGAGAATATGATGCCTTAATGATCCAATGAAAACATAAACTATAAATAATGACCAATAACTTAAGAAGACTCTATGAAAAAGGAAAAGACCATGGAAATAATAGTTAGTCAAGAGCAATCCACAACTCACAAAGAAGGAGCATTTCATTATATTAATCAAATTAACTGTAAGGACCCAAATTATACCCTAGTTGAAATGTTACATGTTCATGAAAGTAAATGTGATAGGTGTTGAAATTGTGATGAGATTGTGAATTGTATACGTCTTGAATTTTTGGTTTAATGGATCATACTTAGTGACTTGGAATTAATTGATACCATTAGAAAATTGAATTAATAAAATGTACAATTGGACTAGGAAAATTTTCAAGTGACAAGACAAGTTGTTACATGGAAATTTGGATGACTAAGCTTATGAGTTAGTGACATTTGGCATAGCTAATGCATTGACAATTGACAATATTGGTTAAGTGACAAGTGGCCTGATTGAATTATGACATTTGGCAACCACACATGAAAACATTTAGATGGCTTCATTGAAGGACAAGTAGCTTACCTTCATGTGTGATATATGGTTTGACTAAGTCAAGAACACCTAGCATCCAAAGAGTTAGGAAGATGGTGAATCATCCTCCATTCTTGATGTTTCTCCATTCTCTCTTCACTTTGCTCCTCTCCACCAACATTCTCTCTCTTACTCTCAAACTTGTTGATTTTTTCTTTAATTTGGATTATCAACACTTAAAATCCTTAGTAGATAATGCATCCAAGAAGTAGATTATGATATCTTCTACACTGTTTTCTTGGCGCTAAGATTTGCACCTTGATCTTAAATGTGTGCTGGTTGCATGAAGGGCTAGTTTTCCTTATTCTTTGAGGTAGGAATTTGAAGTTAAATAGGTAAGAAAATTCTAAACTTGATAACATGTATTAATACAAGTTTTATGATAATTGAATTGGCATGAAATATATGTTATGATGTTGATAATTGAGTGCTGGAAAATGATCCTTATGTAGCAAATTCTGTTTTGGATTTGATGTATATAAGATAATGATTTGTGATTTGTGTAATGAATGATTTTTTAATTGGTTTGGACATGAATTTGATGAGGTATTGAAGCCTGTATAAGTTAGAATTGAAGTGAAATTAATGGTCTTTGGTGAAGGTATACCGAATAGAAGTGAAGAAATCAAGTTTTGAAACACGATCGTGGGATTTATAAGGTTTATTCCGACGGTCATGGGAAGTACTTCAGAAGGAGAAAATGTTGGTTTTAGACAATTGTCGGACTATATAAGGTTAAGGTACTTAATAATGGTTAAATTGGATTTAATTGAGGTTGAAAATGAACCTAAATGATGTTAGATTAATTGAGTAATAGTTAATTTAGTTATGGATTGTTAATTGAGGTAATTACTTAAAGAATGTGTGGGTAACAAATAATGTGTCTAATACTGAAATGTATGGTTTGTTCAAGGATGAATGTGTCCTTATAAATACAAGTGTGTTTCAAGGGGTTTATATGATGTGAATTGAATATGATTACTTATAAATTGGAAATTTGTGTGATTATATGTAATGTGTAAATATATAATGCATCTAATGACATATTATTGCAAATGTTTATGCTTATAAGGTAAGCTAAGTGTAGCGCCCCCTTACCGTAGTGTACACACCGGGACGCTGGAGGTCATTCCGGTAGATATCCTACGATAAGAGCAAGCCACGTTCGATCACTACATTCACTTCATATGGCATCATATCATTAATCACTTGTAAAACATCATAAAAAGATCACAATA
>JANVCL010000009.1:270326-302261 GCA_026546855.1 Erythroxylum incrassatum
ATAATACAAACTATTGAATTACAAACCATTCATAATAAAAATATCATTGAATTACATCTTCCTAATCATATTAAAGATTAGGGGCATATTCGTCATTTGTACTATTTTTGTCTCTGTCCCCTACAACTAAACACATCTGTCCTGGAGACGGAAACAAAATTCTCTGTTCTGTTCACCATAAACCAAACAGCTCACTGCCCTCAGTTTCTGTTTCGTTTCGTCTCCAAATTTTTATTCCGTTCCGCCTCCAACTACCAGAAACGCTAACCAAACACAGCGTTAGGGCTATGTGTTCACCACTTCTTCCCAAACATTGCAAAGATATTAACAGAGAATAAAAATTTATTTCTGGACAAAACAGGTGTCCAAACAAATCCAACTGTGCAAAATTAAGGATGGGCTTACGGTAACGCATTACTGGTGGTGGTCTCTGTGCAAGTGCATGTGAGGAAGTTCTTTGAGAGTGCTTTGCTCCTTATCCTCATGGCTTCTTCACTTCTTTCCTTCTCCCTACTCCCCAAAATATCAACAGCAAAAGTTACTTCCTCGTCCGTTACTCTAGAAACCCTGGAAGACAAGTTTGGCAGAAAAGGCTTGAAATTCCTGGAATCCAACAACAGTCCGGTTGTTGAGCTAACTGTTCGGAATGGTAGTTCTTTGAGACTCCACATACCTGATGCTCATGTCACCTCATACAAGCCTAAAGTTTATTGGAAAGATGATGGTTTTGAGGAGATTCTGCATACAATTCCTGGTAAAGGACAAGACGCTGGAAAATCTAAGGGTGGCATTGGTTTGGTCCTCAACAATGTCCCTGAAGCTGGTTCTAAAGGGTCATCCATTACTTCTTCTGAGTGGACTGTGAAGGACGTTGATTCCGATTCCACTGATGCCCTTCAGGTATCTTGCTTTTTGTGCTTGAAACTTCATACCTTTATCTTCTAGAATCTTTCATCATATCGATTGAATTTTGGATATTACAACAATAATCTGAAGACAAATTTTCACATGCAACTAATTAATTTTTAAATTAGTTTTCATTTGCTGGAAGCAAATTTGTTGGTCGAGGATTGTTAAAGATGTGATTGGGGCTAGAATTCTCGCATTACGATTCTTGAGGTAATAAAAAGAGCCAACCAATATGTAAATCTGACATACGTTTTTTTTATAATGAAATTCTTCTACCAGTTCGTGCATCAGTTTCATGGAGTTAAATTCCCGTTCTCAACACTTGACCAATGTGAAGTTGAAGTTTCCTTCGCAGCTTCCAGTTTACAGTGTCTTCATTTCATATCTCATTTCACAAGAAACCTCAAAGTGATTTTATTTTATTGTATTCCATTCGTACTCCAATTCAACTTAATAGTACCATTTGATATAAGATTTTCTAGTCTATTTCTGTGTTCTATTTTTATATATATGGAAAGTTTCAAATCATCATAATGATTTGGAAAATTCATAATCCAGAAATTTCAATAGAAAAGAAAAAAGAGGGGCTTGTCTTACAATCTTTGCTCGAACCATTTTTTATTCTGTGATAATCAATTCCTGGTCAATTATTCTCATGTATGGTTGTGCAATATCTGATAAAAAAATGAAGATTGGTTGGAGGCCCAAGGCTGTGATTATAATGTTTTGCAGTAACAGAAAATAGCCTCTATAATTAGAAGTTCATTCTTGTTTCACTGGTCTTGTTGCAGGTTGAGTTGAGCAGTAGCAGTGGAACATTAGATTTGACATATGTTGTGACTCTCTATGCAGTAAGCATGGCAACAGCAGTTATAGTAAAGAACAATGGCCGGAAAGCTGTGACTTTAACAAGTGCTATACTTAGTCACCTCAAATTTAAAAAGCGTGGCCATGCGGGAATTCAAGGACTTCGAAAGTGTTCTTACTGCACATACCCTCCTTTATCCTCACCTTTTGAGATCTTAACCCCTTCTGAAGCAATGAAAACTGAGTCACCTGGATTATTTGATTTTGGTATTGAACCTGAGGAGAAGCCAGGCATCTGGAGAGTGCAAGAACTGCCCTTTACAATTTTGAAACATAGGTTAAGTAGAGTGTATGCAGCTCCACCTCAAGAGAGATTAAAACCAGCTTATCAGACCCCACCTTCAAACTATGAAACACTTGATAAGGTATAAGTCTGACATAATTCTACCCCAAGATCGATGGACCTTAACAGATATTGAATGCATTCAACATGAGTCTCACAAACTATGATTAGAGCATTATAAAGTGTGATAGGAAGTGAAGGGAAATGTTTCCTATCCTTCCAAATTTCCTTGGTACCTAAAGCATTTCTGTTGGTGTATTGTCAATGTAATCTTACTTTTAGTCCTTTAGACATGTGAATGTGTCACAGTTACGCCATGCTTAACATTTCTAGTCAACAAATCATTTTGGACTGGCACAAGCCATACTAACATCTTAGGTAATGATTTCTGGTTTATTTCAGGGACGTGAGCTATTCTTTAGGGTGATAAGAATGGGTTTCCAAGATATTTATGTATCGGCCCCTGGATCTTCAGCAGAGAAGTATGGTGGGGAGTACTTTATCTGCACTGGTCCAGCTTCAATGGTGGTGCCTGTTGCTGTACAACCAGGAGAAGAATGGCGGGGGGCCCAGATCATTGAACATGATAACTTGTAGTTAGAAACTTCGATACAAACATTAAAAAAGTTTTCTGAAACTTTTTGTTCCTCTTGTAGCTGGATTAATGTTGTACACTTTCTAAAATCAGTATGACACCATTCAAGGGAGGTTACACCTTGAGGCTGCTTCAAGGTAAATCATGTGGAAATGCAAGACTGAGAAGTGGACCATGGTGAGTTCAAAAAGAAAGAAAAGGCCTTCAGGATAGCATAAAATATGTTGTATTATTACAACTCACAAGTGAAATTCAAAGTGGATTATAGAGGGCACTCCTTTATTCATTAATCTGAACCCAAGAGCAACAGGTCCATATCCTTCGATCAAAACCGAACGAAAATAAGAATACTTTCAAATCCTGACCATAATGAAAAAGAAAAAACAGGTTCCAAAGAAGATAAGGTAACTACTTTATTGTTTTGGAATGGATAGGGTTGAATTAATGGCCAAGAACTTTGTAATCTAAATCTACACTAGCAGTGAAAGAAGAACTTCGTCAAAAAGTTCATATCACAAAATATCAACGTCCTTCTCAGTTACAACCAACCAGAAACACGATCTAAATTATCCAACCCCATGCCATACAATGATAAGTGGACTCACCTGACTCACTATCTTGTCTCTCC
This sequence comes from Erythroxylum incrassatum, assembly GCA_026546855.1. Taxonomy (NCBI): domain Eukaryota; kingdom Viridiplantae; phylum Streptophyta; class Magnoliopsida; order Malpighiales; family Erythroxylaceae; genus Erythroxylum; species Erythroxylum incrassatum. Next base: position 273,609 of record JANVCL010000009.1, read on the forward strand.
GTGTTCCTAGAGAAAAAGGAAGCTTTACCTGGTAATCGATGCCTTCATATTTAACTAATTATTAGAAACAATCATGACTATGGCTATCAGTTCTTTATTCTCCCTGAACTTCACTGCCAAGCCCCCCTCTATACCGGTCACAAGACATCTTTTTTCGTTAAATTCTTTGCTTCACTCTGGTTATCTTCAATGTAGAACCAGGAAGCGAGAATTATCACTTCCATCGGTGGCTTCAATCCGATACCAACCAGTAAATGTAGACTACTTGAAGGATGAATTTGGTGGTCATGGGGTCACTTTCGAAGGCCTTGGTGATGTCTGCATAGCAAAGATGGGTTTGGCTAATGGAAGCACAGCCACATTGATGCTACCAAGTGGCTTAATCACATCATATAAGCCTCGTATGTGGCATGGAGGAACACTTGAGTTACTGCAAACATCAGTCTCCGAGGGGAAGGAAGGTACTGCTGTCATACAAGGAGGGGTGTCATTGGCCTTCGACTTTGAAAGCGATGATGACACTTCATGGTTTCCAAGTAATTGGTCTTTGCGTGACGTTAGAGGACATTCTCATGACTCTATTCAGGTCTGCTTTATGTCTTGAAAAATGATATCTTTTGCAAGATATATTATGTTCTAGACTGGCCCTGAAAAGGGTAACCTCTTATCCATTAAACAGATAGCTATTTGTGAAAAAAGATCATAAAAGTGTTGTAGAAACTGTTTCTGAATAATCTTTCCAAGTTGATATACGAAACAAAAGGTAGGAACAAGTTGTCCCTCGTCAACTATCATATCCCTTCTCTAGCCCTACAAATTTTCACTTCTAAACTTCTGAAAGATTTGCTTTTAAATGCTTGGAGTGGAATTGATTCGCCGAGTGTGGACTTGAGTGCTGCAGGTTGAATTGATAAGCAATTATACAAAAGACATGGTTGGAGTAAAGTACATTATAAGCCTCAAAGAAGACACCTTAAGCTCAGAGCTTGTGGTCTCAAACTCGACTTCATCACCAATCATGTTATCTGGTTCCCTCCTAAGCCATATAACAGTAAGCTCACCAGAAGCAACATATGCTTATGGATTAGAAGGGTCAAATTTCTTTAACAGGCCTATGTTCTTGTCAAACTTTAGCATTGTTCCTGCTGGCCTAGAAAATGTTTTTGTTTCTGATCAGACCAGAAGTGAAGTGGCTTTCAAAGAAATTTTGATAGGCCAAGGCGTGAATCTGAAGGTTGTACCTAAGGGGAAAGGTCAACGTCCAGACAACATGGAAATTTTGGAGGAAGAAGAGGACGATAATTATAAGAATCTAACAGAGAAGATGAGCAGAATTTACACCAATGCACCACGAGACTTCACAGTTATTGACAGGGTACCCGTCTTAATCTCTCGTTTCTATTTTCTCTTATTAGTTTTTACCAGTTAAAACTGCGGCAGTTTGGTGCCTACCAATCCTGGAAAATAAGAACATACAAAAACCATCTCATGGAAAATTTTACTTTCATGAACTTTAATCACAGACTCCAAAAGAGAGCTATATTTCTGCAATTCTGCATATTTACTTTAAGACTTTTCCTAACGCCCAAAGCTTCTGCAAGCTCACTGATGAATCCATGTTGAGTATCTCAATGATTTGGGTAGTCATCTATTATTGTTTGGCAAGCTTATCCATCTTATAAATTTAGTTTCCCATGCCCATCTATTAGGCAACTATTAGGTCAGCATTTCGTTTCATTCAACATAAGCAACTTTTACAGTTTAAGCTATTGACTTCTAACGTTGTTACCTATCAAGAGCTTTTCGGTAAAATCTGTCATCCTCTTCCAATACCAAAAAATGGTAAAAGATGCGTAACATTTAAGTTGGTTTTATGAGTATACTTTTCTTCGATGAGTTCTCTCACATGTTTCAATATGCTGACAGATACCTTTTTCTCTCATTGTGACCAAAAAACAGGGAAGACGAAACTCAATTGCAATAATACGGGAGGGGTTTAGAGAATTATACATCTTCAGTCCAGGATCAGATTATGAAAGTTATAGCAAGTACTCCTATGTATGTATTGGTCAGTCAGCCATGCTCAAGCCGGTCACTTTAGGTCCCAACGAGACGTGGACAGGAGGCCAACACTTGCATAATCCAAATCTATAATGAAACATATTTCTGCATGTCTTATCAGGAAGCACAAGAAAAGAACTCATAGCAGAAGACTATTATTGAAGCTTGCTTGCAAAAAAAATTAGGAAGTTAAAAAATGCATTTATATTAGAGGAGCATTTAATTAAACTTGATTCATTATTTGGTTCATGTATTTTGAGATTCATTATATTTTTCTTATGCATGTATCTTGTATTTACTATCTTATGTTTTCCAAGAGTTGTATTGTTTTAAAGAAGTGTCTTATATATCTATAAATATCATGTACTAGTTCATTTTCAAAATGGGACAAGAAATCCAAATCAAGTGAGATATTTAGATTGTTTGAGTGTTCTCCTTTATCTTTCTATCTCCCTTATTTACTACAAAGTTGTATCTAAGCCATATTATTTTGAAGATATCTAATTCCATTGTTTCAATCCCCAAACTCACAAAAGAAAATCATAATAAATGATGTGTGTGTAAGAAGGCAATTCTTGGCTCTCAAGATGCATGGGAGATAGTAGAACAAGGATATGATGAACGGAAAAATGAAGGAGCTTTGAATCAATAACAAAGGAACATGTTACAAAAGAATCGAAGATTGGATCAACATGTTCTTAGCATCATTTATGCAAAATTGAATGATGAAATGTTTGAAAAAGTGTCAAACGCAACAAAATCAAAGGAAGCCTGGGTGATTCTTCAAAAGGCCCCTGGAGGAGTTGACAAGGTGAAGAAGGTACATCTTTAAACATTGAGAGGAGAACTTGAATCCTTACACATGAAAGAGACCGAATCCATCATGACTATTTCACAAGAGTCTTGGCAACTATCAATAAAATGAGGAGATATGGAGAGAATTAGGAAGATGTTCGTGTTATGGAGAAAATTATTCGTACTATTCAAGATTTGGAAGCCATGACCATTGATGAACTGCAAGGATCCTTGCAAGCTTATGAAGAAGAAGGAGCCACTAGTTCAAGTTTTTCAAGCAAAGGTCTCTTTGAAATACAAGAAACAAGAATCCACTAGCTCACAAGGAAGAGGAAGAAGAAGAGGTCGTAGTCAAGGCTATGAAAGTGGTAGAAATCATCGTGGTCGTGGTCTCTTCCACACATCACTTTAATAGTGGAGATTCAAGCCAACAATCTCAAAACTCAAGAATCTATATTACTATAGGAGAGGAGGAGGAAGAAGGTATGACAAATCTAATATTCAATGTCATGATTGTCACAAATATGGTCATTATTCCTATGAATGTTAGAATGCTACTAGCAACCAAGGAGAGGCTCATCTTGTGGAGATGAAAGAAGAAGAAGAACTACTTTGTTATTGGCTAACAAAGGAGAAGAAAATAAATTCTTATGGTATCTTGATACTAGTGCTAGCAACCATATGAGTGGCAATAAGGAGCTATTTATGGAGCTTAATGAGAAGAAAAAAAAGGAGAAATTGTTTTTGGCAATGATTCAAAAGTTTCAATTGAAGGCAAAGGTGATATTCTTGTCTTTACAAAAAATGGTAGTCATAATTTCACAATTCTATTATGTTCCTTCTTTGAAAGCAAATATCTTAAGTATGGGACAACTGCTAAGACATGGACATGATGTCCATTTAAAAGATGCTTGTTACATTTTGAGAGATGAAGCACGTAACTTAATAGCAAGGGTGCCTATATCAAAGAATTGAATGTTCAAGCTCAATGTCAATATTGATCACCCAAGATGCTTAAAGACATGTGTCAAAGGCTTCTCTTGGCTTTGGCATATGAGATTTAGTCATCTAAATTTTGGAGGATTAAATTTATTAGCAAAGGAGAATATGGTGAATGGTTTGCCTCTCATTACTCAACCTAATCAATTATGTGAAGGGTGTGTCATGGGAAAGTGAGAAAGCTTTTTCCAAAGGAGTCCATCACAAGAACCATCAAGCCATTTCAACTTGTTCATGCCAATATTTGTGGCCCAATCAAGCCATCTTTTTATGATAAAGCAAATTATTTCTTACTCTTCATTGATGATTTTTCTTGAAAAACTTGGTTTTTTTTAATAGGAAGGATGAAGTTTTTATAGTTTTCCAAAAGTTAAAAGCCTAAGTTGAAAATGAGAGTGGATTTTTCATCAAATCTTTTAGGACGGATAAAGGGGGAGAATTCACTTCCTTGGAGTTTAACAAATTTTGTGAAGCTAAAGGCATTTGTCATTTTCTTACAGTTCCATACTCTCTAAAAAATAGAGTTGTGGAACGTAAGAATAGATCTATTCTCAACTTAGCAAGGAGCATGCCAAAGAGCAAGAATATGCCTAAGGAGTTTTAGGCTGAAGCTATTGCTTGTGCTATATACTTGTCCAACTTATCCCCTACTAGAAGTGTTCATGGGATAACTCTTTCAGAAGCTTGGAGCGGTAAGAAGCCAAGTGCTTCTCATTTGTGAATTTTTGGAAGCATAACATATGCTCATGTTCCTAAAGAAAAGAGATCGAAGTTAGATGACAAAAGTGAAAAGCATGTCTTCATTAGCCATAACTTTAATTCTAAGGGCTATAAGTTGTTTGATCCTACCAATAGGAAGATTGTAATTAGTAGAGATGTTGATTTTGATGAAGAAAGTTTGTAGAATTGGGATTTCTCTAAAAATGAAGAAAGTGTTTCATTTCCTATGATTGGAGATTTTGACCATAATAGGCATAAAGATATTCATACTCCTTAATCACCCATTCCTAGAAGAAATGAAATTCCTCCTCAAAGCTCGTCCAAGAGTCCTAGAGGAAGAAGGAGTCTACGAGATCTTTATGAGTCGACGAAGATGGTAGAAAATACAACATTATTTGTCTCTTTGTCGATTTCGAGCCATTACACTTTAAAGGATTTATACAAGAAAAGAAATGGAGATGTCCAATGGATGAAGAGATTCAAGCAATTTAAAAGAATGACACATGGGAGCTTTCTACTCTTTCAAAGAGGCAAAAGGTGATTGGTGTGAAATGGGTATATAAAGTCCAAAGAAATGTTCAAGGAGAAGTAGAGCAGTGCAAGGCAAGACTTGTCACTAAAGGCTATAGTCAACGACATGGAGTAGATTATAATGAGGTGTTTGCTCCCGTGGCTCGACTAGAGACCATTTGATTAATCGTTTCCTTAGCAACACAAAAGAGATTGAAGATTTATCAAATGGATGTCAAATCGGCATTCTTGAATGGCTACCTTAAGGAAGAGATGTTTATCCAACAACCATTAGGGTACTTGGTGAAAAGACTTGAAAATAAAGTGTTGAAGTTAAAAAAGGCATTATATGGCTTGAAACACGCTCCAAAAGCTTGGTATAGCCATATTGATAGGTATTTCCAAAGCCATGGATTCATTAAATGTCCCCAAGAACAATCTCTTTATATCAAAGAAGGTGAAAATAAAAGCATTCTTCTTAAATGCCTATATGTTGATGACTTGATCTTTATGGATAACAATTGAAAGATGTTTAAAAAGTTTAAGAAGGTGATGACTAAAGAATTTGAAATGACTGAGATAAGGCTTATGTCCTATTTCCTTGGTGTTGAAGCAAAGCAAGATGATGATGATATCTTTATTTGGTAAGAGGAAGTAAAGCAAGATGATGATGATATCTTTATTTCGTAAGAGGCTTATGCAAGAAAGATTCTTGAGAAATTTAAAAGGAAGAATTGCAGGCTCATTAATAGCTAATTAATTGTGCAATAAAATTGTCAAAGTTTGATGAAGGTAAAAAGGTGGATCCAACTCTTTTTAGGAGTCTTGTTAGAAGCGTGAGGTATTTGACTTACACAAGACTCGATATTCTCTTTGAAGTGGGGGTTATAAGTCGTTTTATGGAAGTTCCAATTAGTACTCGTATGGCAATAACGAAAAGGATTTTGTGATATATCAAAAGTACTATTGACTGTGGTTTGCACAATTCTTCTTCATCTAATTTTCAACTTGTTGGTTATATTGATAGTGATTGAGGAGGTGATGTTGATGATAGAAAAAATACAAGTATGTTTATATTTTTCATAGGTGACACTGCTTTTACTCAGAGTTCTAAAAAATAATCTATTGTGACTTTATCTACATGTGAAGCAGAATATGTTACAACTACTTGTATCACACATGCAATTTGGTTAAGTAGGTTGTTGAAAATGCTACATGTGACTCAAGATGGAGCTACTTCTATTTTTATGGATAACAAAATTGCTATAACATTGTGGAAGAATCCTATGTTCCATGATCAAAGTACGCATATACAAAGTTTCATTTCGCAAGGGAGTGTGTTGTGAACAAAGAAGTTGAGCTTTCTTATGTGAGAAGTGATAGTCAAGTAGCCGATATTTTTATCAAATGATTGAAGTTTAAAAGTTTTGCTAAGCTGCGTGAGTGGATTGGAGTTACCAAGAAGAATCAATTTTAAGGGAGGATGTTAAAAAATGCAATTATATTAGTGGAACATTTAATTAAACTTGATTCATTATTTGGTTATGTATTTTGAGATTCATTGTATTTTTCTTATGCATGTATCTTGCATTTACTATCTTATGTTTTTCAAGAGTTGTATCATTTCAAAAAGGTGTCTTATGTATCTATAAATACCAAGTACTAGTTCATTTCCAAAATAAAGACAAGAAATCAAAGTCAAGTGAATTATTTATATTGTTTGAGTGTTCTCCTTTATCTTTATATAGATCTCCTTTGTTTACTACACTCATTACCTTAAAATTTTCCAAAATAGTGATCTCAATATCTGCTATCGGACTACTATCTTCCATTCTTGTTAGCTGTTATCATTCCCAAAAAATTGATTGATCTTGAGACAAAAGCTCTTTGTCTTAGCATGCTTCTGCTCTCTTCCACGCAAATGAACCTAGAAAACCCGAAAAAGACAGCTTCTTAAGCGTCTTAACTACTTATCTAGATATATTTATTAGAATTTACAATGGGCCTGCGAGCCCACACGAAAAGGAAAGCTAGACCACATACAAGCCCAAGTGAAGTTCCATCTTAAAACCAATTGGTGATAGGTGGAGTAGCTCACTAGACTAATATGTAAGTCTTATTTCTTCTCTTTTTTTCAATATGGGATAAACTCCCACTTTTATATTTCAACACACCCCCCTCGCGTGTGGGTATAACATGTGACATAATTTATCATTTCGAGGTGTTAACGACTAACATAAGAGTAACCTGTTATGATACTATATTAGAATTTACAATGAACCTACAAGCCCACACGAGAAAAAAAGTTAGACCACATACAAGCCCAAGTGAGGTTCCATCATAAAACCAATTGATGATAGGTGGAGTAGCTCACTAGACTTATATGTTAATTTTCTTTCCTTTCTTTTTTCAATATGAGACAAACTTTCACTTTTATATTTCAACAATATCTTATTAGAGTTTTGAACTGATTACTTCCTTGTAAGACATCTAAAGATGCTAGTACAATTTGCAGGTTTGGAACTTATGCAATGACTGCAACGACACTTACTTCCACATACAATGCCGCCACTGGAACTCATACAATACCTGAACGATCGCTCCTCTGGTTCTTCCTCAATGATATGTTGGGGATTATCTCCAGGAGCATTATGATCCTGCTCTTGATTGTAATAATATCAAGGAATTGTCTTTTAGTGCTTCTAAATTCTTTCTTGGAGCATAATCGATATAAAAGGTGATAATATTTAAGAATAGTATGTAGGACTTCTTTCTTTCTTTTTGTTAATGAGAACTCGTTGTACTTATATGCAGTCAAGGAAGTCGACCAAATTGAAGCCCAAAATCTAACGATTAAGTAATACAATCTGTTAGCTATTCAAACCATTAACTTCTCCATATACTCAAAATCTAACACTACAAAAATACTACCTTTTTCTCAAAGGTGTTTGTATCAAACAACACAATAAGCTCATCAATCTGTACTTTTCGACTCTTAACAACAAATTTACATAAACCACTGGATGCAGCGTTACATTCTCAAGAAAACTACGTATCCATCCAAGGGAATTCCTAATTATTAGTACCTCCATTAGACATACGATATCTGCTTGTCCATCCAAGGGCATTCCTAATTATTAGTACCTCCATTAGACATACGATATCTGCTTGTATGCTTGTGTGTCTTCGAAAAATACGTAAAACTAGCTTTGAATCAATCAAACAGAGTATAAGACAATTCAGCTTCCGTATCTTCTAGATATGATGCTTGGAAAGCAGCAGAATCAGAGGCGTTACCATGAACTCGAGTCGCGGAAAGGCATCTGTTTTAGCAGCCGGTGATGGAATAGAGGGAGTGGAAGGTACTGCACCAAAAACTGTTGCACCATTTGAATTGGTGGTGTTCAATATAGACGAGCTTGTGCTGCGAAAATCAAAGGATGAAATGTGGAGAATCGTTTGAGAGACGCGACAAATTGAAACATACGCGAAGGAACGTTCTAAAAAAAAGGGAGGCATAGGAGAACTTTACCTAGTGGATGGATACTGACAAGTGCCTGTGCCTGAAAAGAAAGAAAGAGAGTAAAGGTCATGATGTTGAACACATTTTGAGGCAAGGAACTATAATCAACTTTCTTTCTCTAGCTCAACTTGTTATGGACTTTTCAGGGTGGTATGCAGAAACTAGCCCACAACATATGTGGATCACCTGAAGTAATGAAATAATATATATATATATAATATTGGTCCCATCGAATGGGAATATTGTTGAGTACTCTTTTTATTTCTTTTCTAGGCAACCCATTCAGTCACCACCAACTTCCTTCAATTAGACAGGTTTTACTTACTAGTTAGGTTTTAAAAAAAGTTACACATTGACTCACTTGGATTTGTGCTGGTGATCACTGCTGTCCCTCCAAAATTGCAGCTACTTGGTATTGGATTCTTCTGATAATAGCTGTTGAATGCATACGAGGCATGATCATGCAGTGTGTTGGGATTGTAACAACTTCTACCTTCTTGAATGGACGCACAATCTGCGCCGCCGTAGCCGCAGGCAAAGTCCAATGCAACCTGCAGAGAAGCTGGCGATGCACTTTGGCTGGCAACGCACCAACTAGCTCCGGGAGACATCGGCGTCGGGGTTACCATCGGCGTAAGTGTGGCCGGTGATACCGTATCAGGGTCTGAATTGGGATTAAGAGTCGGAGTTGTGGTAGGAGTTACTGTGGGGACTGTGGTTATGGGAGTAGTAATGTCCTTTTGGCTGTGGGAAACAGAAGTTAGTCCTAAACTTTTTATTACATCGTCTAGTCCTTTAGACGTGGATGATCTCTCTGTATCGTTATTTCCTGAAATTGCACAACGTAGTTAATTAATTTACGTGGAAAAACTGGTCTTTTGTCTGAAAACAGTTCATGAAGTTGAAACTCTGTAGGGCAGTAGACAATTAGAAGACAGTAGAAATTGTTTTCCAACTGGATCATGCATTCCAGCGATGGTAACAACTAACGACAAAAGTAATTGAAATTGTAAATATTGAAGCAACCTAATTCGTATAGGTGAAGAAAGATTCAAACTTTGACTTCAGGAATCATATTTTGAGAAAAAGAGAACAAAACCCACATGGAAAAAGCACCCAACTTCCATATCCAACATGTAAAGTGACAAAAAGTTTGAAATCAAAGGACTACACCTGGACGAAGAGATACAGGAGCTGAAGAAAAGGACATCAGGACGAAGATGTAACCATGTTAATTTGAATGCATGCATTCTTCATATATAGAGATGCTAGATTGCTAATAGCCACACAAAACATTAAGATGAGAAAAGAGAAGCTCTGAAACTGTTTAGCTCAATAAGTTGTGATGGAGATGAAGTAGAGATGCGGAGGCAAAAATTTTAAGGGAGATCAAGTCACCTGAAGAGAGGGGAAGAACTAAGAGGAAAACAATTACATAGTAGAAAACTCTGGCACCCATTTGCCTATACAATCGATCTCACTCCTCCCACTCCTCTTCTTCGTTGGATGAATTAATTCAATCCGCCTTCGGCTTGGTTTGAAAGAGCAGCAAAGATAAATTAAAGTACAGAAGCATCAAGAAATTTTGTAGGAAAGAAGAGGGCTTGCCTCCTTGGTGCTATGTAAAAATGTAAATGTTGTGGAATAAGTGGTGGTCTCCTTCTGAGAAAAGGAGAGCCAGAGACATGTGGAATGAGACATGGGAGTGTAGAGGAGGAAGCAGGCAAGATGAGGAGGGGAAAAAGGTAAGAAGAAGGTTGAAAAAGAAGCAAAAGAGTTTTGGTATGTGGACTGGTAAATGATGATTGTAATGATGGTGACGATGTGTACAGGTTGCCTTTTTTTCTTTTTATATTTAAGTTGAAATTAAGAATTAAATAATAAATCCCTGCCTTGTGTTTTGTATTGTTACTCCATCATCAATCAAGTGTTAATGGACCACTTACTCCAGTGGGGACGCCTTTTTACTTGAGAGAGGGAGGATTGAAGGAAGACTTCCCAACTGATAAATGCATATATATTTGGTTAAATTTGGAGGCAAGATATGTTCTTCTTGTTGGGTTGTTATGTGACTACACTTGAAAGAAAAGAATTTCCTTCATCAGTTCACATGTTGTTGTTGGTGACTCCTACTTTACTCTCTGCATGGAAGCAGATAAAGATTTTCTGCCCATAAAGATGAAGGTTCTATGCCCAAATCAGCAATCGTGTCACTAATTTGACGTCTCAAAGTAGAAAAGAGCGAGACAAGTATTGGCCGACTAACAATAAACAGAAGCAAGCATGTAAAGGAACTACATACATTATATGCATATATGAATTCTGTGCAATCTAAAGACAGATTTGAAAAGAGTAACAGATAAAGTGAACCGTCCATAACGCTGCCTATCGGCTGCACTTTCGAGGAATTAGGGAACCTAAGGTCTATATGATTCCTACATTATAGACTACTTTTAATTTACATAGAACAGTCACTCTTTTGATTGTTTAACAACATTAAGTGGATGGTGACTTCTACCTCCCATCCCATGTTCTCCAAAGTCCAACTATCATATAGTATATAACAACAATTCACGAGACGTGTGTTAATGTGGAGGAATACGTAACTTATTATGCAAACAAGTACTTATAATCCCATCTCAATTGATAATCCAATCCAACACAAACAAAATATAAAATACAACAAAGACTTGGTAGATGCTCCCGCGATCACCGTTGTCTATATTGGAAACAGTGATATTATGATTTGCTTCGACACTTGTGTCGGGAAATGATAAAATCAAAACCGAACAAAATATCAGGAAGAAAACTAGGCAAAGGATTCATTATAGCAACATCTTCCTCATGTAACATTAGGTTTGAGGTGTTTTGCTTGAAGATGAGGTGCTTCACCCTTCTTGATGTAAGAACACCGTAGTGATTATTTTGACTTCATAATCATGATCCATTTGAAATGATGTTCCTCATACATAATCTAGTAAAACAATTTCATGTCTATTAAAGAAATAGAACCACTATATTTTAAAAAGTCAAAAGTAATATCTAAGAACATTCTATATCTACGTGATCTTCCACCCTTCAAATCATACAGGTCTATCAGTTCTAGGTCTAATGATCAATGTTGTGAATACCGTACCAATATTTATTTCTGGTTCGCATAATTTGTTAAATTTATAAAATAGTTTATTTTTTAAATTGCAAAATAATCCTTTAATATATTGGAGAAAAGGCTTTTAATTTTATAACTTATTCTAGAATTCTTTGTTTTGATCTATATGACAAGGCTTATATTTTTATTTTGGATTTTATTTTTATTAATAAATTAAGTGAATTTGTATGTGTAAAAAAAGTGTGAAAAAAAGGTTTTAATTTATATGCAAATTAAAAAATTATATCATTTGTATAATAATTTACAAAAATAATATTTGATAAATAAACTATTTAATAATTAAAAATTAAATAAGAAACTCGATCCAATGCATCTAATTCTCTATATCTAGTTTTCTTTTTGAGAGGCAATTCACTGTTTCATCCGGTTAAAAAAAATCACTGAGTTAATGAGTAATCATAACTCGTGTGGACTCTTCTACATATAATAGTCAATACAAAGCTTTGCTCATAGCTTAATCGCCAGGATTCTCCTAAACCTTAAACAAGAAAGAAAGCTTGACGAGCCAATTTAAGAGAGACCAGACACTAGAGGCTGCCTCCTTCAAGTACTACTCTGGTTATCCTGAGCTCAACTTTATAAAGCAGGATGTGAGAGAAAGCTGAGGTAGGTCTTAAAATAAACTATGTTTGAAGATTAGATAGCCTCACAGTTTTGTTCCAGAATATTTACTCCATTATGGGAAAACCTATCTGTCAGGCATGTAAAATCAGATTAAGAAAAACTTATCATAGAATATGAAGTGGGCAAGCGGTTCGACGGTGGATCTCATGCTTCAATGGAGGGCGGTTGCATAATGGTGGCAGACAACTACTTGCTTAAGAGAGGAGATGACAGACGAGGGCTGGGTTGGGTAACAAAGGGTAGAGAGAAAGAGATAGAAGCAGAGTAGACATTAGGGAAGTGGTTGTTTTACTTTTTTTTGTTTTTTTGCAGACAATTCCCTAACATTTTTAAGGTTTATGGTACTGGCCAGTATTTTAAACACCAACCAGTAATAGTTTGGTACCAAACCTTTGAATTTTGTACCTACAATACCTTTTGGTTAATACTGGCCAATATGGTACGAATCTCAAAACTTTTCCAATGATGACCCTTACTTTATATGCTTTAAACTTCTTATGCGTGCAATGTGTAAGGCTCTGCTTGTTTGTGATAAGGTATGAGTTTCGGTAGCTAAGTTAATGCTAATTCTTTATCCTTTAATTCTATGTATTTTTATGCCCTAACCATAGCCTCTTCACAGATATGAGCTTTTTCAATTTGAAGAGATCTCTATAGTGGTTAGTATCGTTTCAATCCTTTCTTAAAAGCAATGGCTGCTATAGATGTTGTTAGTCCACATATGGTAAACAAAAGGGATGTGAGTTGTGTATATACACTTGTGGGCCTGTTCGAAAACTAATCAATGAATTACTTATTGTTATTAGTGATTATTACAATTTCATATATAATAATCACAAATAAATTACAATGATAATTAAAAAGAATAAGGAAAAATAGACGACACTAATTTATAATGATTCAACTAAACAATCATTCACCTATGTCTACTCTCTAAGCTCTATTTGATAATTCATTATCATCTTCTTTAATAGGTGAAAATAATCATTGCATACATACACACACATATACACACATATATATGTTCCTTTGAGTGTAGGGGAATCCTTATAAATCTTCCTTTCTTAAGATAAAGAGGAACTTTTTATACATCTTGTTTTCCATAGGGAAAAAGGAACATTAAAAACTCAATTTCTCTCTCAATTGATATCTCGACCACTCAAATAAAGTTCAATATTTCCTTTTTTTATCACACGATACAGTAGGGTTTCAATTCATGCTCTAATACATATGAATATAAAGAAATTATCCCAAAAGTTTCTCAAGACTTCCTCTAGTGCCAAAGATACTTCCTAGAACTTATGTGTTAAGCTAGGAATATTTTTGTTCTTAGGTTAGGCTAGGCAAACCAACCCTTAAGCTAACCAAACCAAATACTTAAGCTAGCTAAAGCCCATCTTTCAAAAATAATTAAACCCAAATTTTCAACACTTTAAGTTTTTTAAAACATTAAAATATTTCATTTTGATACAAACTTAATTCATAAAAATTTTAAAATTTTGTCCAAAAGTATTTTGATGATTAAGAGGATTTTCTTTAAAATCTTCCTAAAATATCTCTTGATCATGAATAAAATATATGTAATATGCCTATGTACAAATCATCATGCAATGAATAAGTCCTTTTTGCTCATTTTTCTTCATCCTTTGATGAACTAATTGATTCAATTAAATTTTATGTGCTCATTTTGCTCTTTCATTATACTTCATCTTTCACATATTAACTTACTGATATCACCATTGATAAAAATATTATTGATGATATATTTTGTTTTCATCAAAATTATACGTTAGGTCTCACTTATTCTAATTGATGTCAAGTTGAATAGCCTTTTGAATTTTTGAAGGGTTTCTCCTAAATTTTGTGAAACTTTGAATAAGGCCACTGATTTATGTGGCTTACCCCTATTGCTTGCAAAATGTGCTTTAAAATAGTGCTTCGACTACGTCAAACTCGTTACTAAGCCTGCAGGGTTTGATTGTAAAGACCATAAAAAGTCAACTCAGCCTAAGAGGAGCACACACACACACACACACACACACACACACAGAGAGAGAAGACAACAGGTGGTTATAAGAAAACCAAAAAAATGCTCCATTCTCCTTCTTTTATATATTTCCAGGTGGTTTGTGAACAAAAAATACCATCTTTGTCCTACATATGAAGCTTTTCTCATGTATTTCCTCATTTTGTTTGTTTTACAGTAGATTAGAGAGGAAATTATGGGGATTAACATCAAAAGTCTATTAGAAAGGAATAGAACTTCATATAGGTAAGATTTCTAGCAAAATTCCATCCTTTTTATTAGTGATTTTCAATCATCCTAAACTAGTTTCTAGTTGAAATTATGTTGTGATTATTTGTGATAACAGTTTTGATGAAACTGAAAAGAAAAACAAATTGGAGAAAAGATGTCGAAAAAATGAGAAAAAAGGAATTCGGAGAAGAGGAGAGGGTGAAAAGAAGAAATTTCTAGGGAAATTTAAGATCTATTAAGGGTCAAAATATGAAATGTGAGTATTTATCGGCAAAATTGGAATTTAAGTCTTAGAAGGGTATATTGGTAATAGTAAAAGAATGTATAGCTAATAGAAATTTTAATAGTTAAGGATACTTTAGTAATTATGGTGGTAAGATAAACTAAGTAAAATTTTAATAATTAAGAATAAAGTGGTAAAAGGGCGTAATTTTGGATTATTAAGTGTAATTAGGTTCGACAAATTTTCTTAAATAAAGTATAATACAATTTTGTAAATGTCTAGGTCTAGAGGAAAAATTAGGGAGTAGATTAGACCAATCAAAATAACTAAGCCTGAAAATTAGGTAAGTTTAAGCTTAAACTATATACCCTTATAGTTGTACACGGATCATAAGAATCGTGAATTTTTGTTATTAATAAATTATTTTATTGAAAACCAAATTTTGAATTAGTACTTAATTAAATTAATGATTAATAATTAACTATATAGATTTATGAATTTTTTAAGAATTTTATTTATTGAATAAATAATTGACAAGGTACAAAATGTTTAGTGTTTATATTTTGACACGTGTTATGATACGTATCACATGATAATTAGGGGGAGAATATGAAATTATAATTCTAAATTATGCATGTATATAATTAAGAATAATAAGGTAAGATAAATAACGTTCATGAAATTAGATAGAGATTAGTTTATAATGCTTATGAATAGACTGTGAAAGTTATGAATATGTGACTTGCCTAAGATAGGCTATATTCGATAGTCATAGATTGATGAGTTGCTGAGATATGAGCGAGTTGTTGCTACATACCTATTCGTGGAATAAGTACAAGGGCATCTTTAGGTCCTGGGGATGCCCCATGTCGATTGCTAGAAGTCAGAGTGTTGTCGAAGTATCCCGAGTCTTGAGGATATCTTGTGCTAATGGCTAGGTATTAGAGTGGTACTAGGCTACCAGATTAGAATGAGGGATTACGGTACCCTTTGTTGATATTTACACATCTATAATGTTTTCACTTAGTGAGTGATTATGATAAGTAGAGATGAGTTGATAGACCATTGAATATAAACCTATTAGGTTAAGCATGGCTCAGTTAACTCATTAAGTAAAGAGGCAAAATATAAATGGTAATAATAAAATAATGTTAGTATAAAAAATTACTGACAATAAAATTCTTAATGTTTACTAAATGTTTAGACAAGCTGA
This sequence comes from Erythroxylum incrassatum, assembly GCA_026546855.1. Classification (NCBI taxonomy): domain Eukaryota; kingdom Viridiplantae; phylum Streptophyta; class Magnoliopsida; order Malpighiales; family Erythroxylaceae; genus Erythroxylum; species Erythroxylum incrassatum. Next base: position 289,703 of record JANVCL010000009.1, read on the forward strand.
GTGTATTTTAGTATGTGTGTGTGTATATATATCATTTGACTATTTTAAACATATATTAAGTTATTTGATTTTAAGGGTATGATCATATTATCCTTACTGAATGGGCAACTCACCTCTTGTTTTCATATTTTTTCGTAGATAAAGAGGTTGTTAATAACTCTAGTGCATGTGATTGATATTATGGAGTCTAGGTGGGGCTAGTAAATCAAATTGAGTATAGTTGTTTTATTATATATGCTTCTGATTGTGACTATTTAGGATGGTTATGTTTGTATAGATAACTTTTGGGTAACTAATGATGTAATTATGAAAAAGTTTGGGCTAAATTGTGGTTTAAGAATTTTTTAGCGACACATCTAGGTGGTATTAGAACAGGTTAATGTTCTTAGTGACAAATCAAGTGGATTAGAAAATTTGATAAAATATTTTTGTCTCGTTTGTGATGGTTTTAGAAGATGATATTACGGGCTTAAAGTTGACAAGGGAATTGGGTAATTTGATTGCTCCATATGTGGTTGATCAAGGGGATGCTAGAGCGGAACGAATAGGATGAGAGATGTTAGTGCCACCTTAGATAATGCAATCCTTTCAAATGATGTAGCAAGCTATTAATACGACTCTAGCCTAAGGTGATTCTAATATAGGCTACAACATGAGCAGATCCGTAAGATATGCATAGTAGAGTCTTGAGGCACTATTGATCTTAAGGAGGCTGAGTAGTTCCAACATTTATGATCTCAGCCATGACTGCTAGACGACTAATATTGGATAAATGTGAGGCATATCTAGCTCATATTACAGTTACAAAGGAGTTGAGTCCTGGGTTAAAGGATATTTCTGTGGTGAGAGAATTTTTAGAGATATTCTTAAAAGATTTATCGAGCTTACTACTTTAATAAGAAATAGATTTAACTATTAAAACTATGCTTGGAGTTGCAACAATTTCTATTTCATATCACAAGATGGATACTGTTGAGTTATAGAAGCTAAAAATGTAGTTAGCGGAGTTGTTTGAAAAGAGCTTTATTAGACTGAGTACACTACCCTGAGGAGCTCTAGTGTTATTTGTAAAGAAAAAGGAAGGCAATATGAGACTTTGAATTTATTACCGATAGTTAAATAAGGTGAAAGTAAAGAACAATAACCCATTGTGAGGATAGATGATCTTTTGGATGAGTTAAAGGGGTTTGTCATATTTCTAAAGATTAACTTGAGATCAGAATACTAGCAGTTAAGGATAGTTGGGTCAAGTATTTCCAAGAAAAATTTTGTGCTCGATATTATTGAGCAAGTTTTACCTTTAATAAAATCCATATTGTAAGTATATGGATCGTAACTTGTAGTATCAAAGGTGTCGATCCCACGAAGAAATAGTTAAAACTAAATAAACCTAACTTTGTCTAATGAGATAAAAGATGATTTCAATAAAATAATAACGGAAAATTAAAACAGTTAAATCAAGCACATAATCAACTAACAAATGAGCTACCATAAATATGTGAAGAAAACCAAGGATGAAGCTTAAGGTTGATTCTATCATTATTTTGCTGCTTTAATGATTGTCAATTCAATTATGTGTCAATCCTAGATTTTTGAAGGATTTGATTGATCTCTTTTAAAATCTAACCAATTAACCTTAATTGATAATCCGTAATTGAATCTAAAATTCCAAAATTGTAATCTCTCAATTTACAGCTCTTTCCCTAACAATTTCAACTAGTTCAAAAGTTATCTATCAAATAATCAAGTTATCACATAAGATCTCTCTTCGAATGATATGTGATTTATTAATCTTGTGACATATTAATTAACCAACTCTCATTGTGCAAACTAATCGGATTACTTTTGACTCACTCTCTTGATTTATTATCAAAGTATATGCATGCACCATTAACACAATACAAATTATATATCGAATCAATCAAAATCAAAGTCACAAAATAATTTAAGAAAAAACCTTAATCTGGAAATTTAAAACATAATAAATGTGAAGAACATCATCAAATTTAGTTTGTACATCAAGTTTAATGAAAATAACAAGAAGAGAGAAAGAAGAACTTGATTTGGAACTTGAACTCAAAATCTGGAAATCTCTAATGCTCTCCTTAATGCTTCTTCTTTGATCCAAGAATGCAAGATGGTAACTGCTCTTTTTTGAGTGGTTTATGTTCTTAAATGGTTCTTGAGGCTACTACGGTTTACCCACTTAATTTGGTTTAAAAAATAGCCCCAAAACATTAAAACTACAAAAAGAGTCGTGTGCTGGAGAAGTAAAAATTCGTTGGAATTATTGTTTGCACTCTTTAACAAGATCATGACGAGCAAGCAATGATCGTGACCTGCTTACATACTTCCAATTCTTCTCTTTTCTTTAATTTCCTACTTCCATACACTCAAAAACACATCACAAACTTTATGAAACATAAAATTAAGATACAAATCATGCTCAAAACCACACAAACACTTAAAATATAAACAAACACTAATAATAACATAATTCTAAGCCTATGTACATGATAATCATCTAAGAAATACTCAAAAGTGTTCATAAACATCTATCAAAAAATAGTATAATTTACACCTATCAAGTATGGTCACTATAAGTTCCTAGTGATGCCTTTCGGGTTGATTAATGCACTAGCTAAATTTATGGCATTGATGAATATGACTTTTCAGGAGTATCTAGATTATTTTTTAATTGTGATCATTAATGACATATTAGTATATTTAGGAAGTAAATAGGAGCATGAGCAACATTTAAAGATTGTGTTACAGATTCTGAAAGAGAGACAGTTGTATGGCAAGTTATGTAAGTGTGAGTTTAGGATGGAGCAGGTAGTTTTCCTTGGACATGTAATGTTCCAAGAAGGAGTGATGCCTCATTCTACTAACGTAAAGGCAATTATGGAGTAGGAGCTGCCTAGAAATACATCAGAGGTGAGTAGTTTTTAAGGATTGATTGTTATTATTAGAGATTTGTAGAAGAATTTTCAATGATAGCTAGCCCATTGACCAAGCTGTTGAAGAAAGGCAATTTCAGTGGAATGAGCAGTTTTTGGAGAGTTTTGAGGAGCTTAGGTGAAGATGGAATTCTAGCCCAATTTTGGTGTTACCATCGAGTCGCAGAGGTTTTGAAGTATATACTGATGCTTCGAGGGTAGGTTTGGGGTGTGTATTGATGTAATATAGAACAATGATAGTATATGGTTTTTGTCAGTTGAGACCATATGAGTTGAACTCTCCCACCCATGATTTAGAGTTATTGAAAATTATGCATGCTCTAAAGATTTAGAGACATTATTTGTATAAAGAGACATTGAGAGTCTTGATAGATCATAATAGCCTCAAGTGTATCTTGTCTTAGAGAGATCTTAACTTGAGGCTGAGAACATGAATTGAGCTGTCGTAGGATTATAATTGTACTATTGATTGCCATTTAGGGAAGGCTAATGTAGTGGTAGATGCTTTAAGTAGGAAAAGTTCAAGCGTGATGAGTATTACAACATTAGTCAAGTTGAGGAAACTATACGTGAGAATGGAGGTTGATTGTATTAGTGGTTTATTGGCACATTACAAGCTCAACCATATTTTGGAAATAGGAACAGACAGGCACAGGCTTGGGATTCTTATTTTATACAGATAAGAGAGAGTGCAACAGGATGGGGATACTAACTCTTAAGTGAAAGTTGAAGGAGTGTTTGTGATTGGAAGATGCGTTTGTGTGTCAGATACAGATGAAATACAATAGGAGATTATGAGGGAAGCTCATTGTGCACCATATGCTATGCATCATGATACGAAAAAAATGTATCAAAACCAGAGACCTTATTACTAGTGGCCGATGATAAAGAGATATATGGCAGAGTTTATGTCAAGGTGTTTGACATGTCAACAAGTCAAGATAATGCATCAGGAACCAACAGGGAATCTAAAACCCTTATCTATTCCATCATAAAAGGGTAAAGATTTCGATGAATTTTGTGGTAGCATTAGTGAGGAATAAACGTAAACATGATTCAGTTTAGGTGATTGTGGATCAATTGACAAAATTAGCTCATTTCTTACCTATATAATAGATAGAATTGGACAAACTCGCCAAGTTGTATGTTGGTGAAATTGTGACAATACATAGGGTTTTAGTGTCCATTGTATCATATCCAAATCCACAGTTTCTGATAGATGCTTATTTGATCATTTTTACACCCTATATTTGATGTATTTTTACATGATATTTCATACTTTTATTATATATTTCGCATTTAATTTGATCCAAGTATGTTTATAGGTTACAATTGCTTTCATAGAACAAAAGAAGAAGAATTAGGATGAAAATGTAGCATAAAACAAAGATTTGAAGCAAAGAAGGGATACAACACCATGCAATAGCCCGTGTACTTCTCTCAGGCCTTCTAGAATCCCGAATTCTAGGTATTTTAGGTTATACACAATCTAATACACCATTATGTATCAGATCGTGTATCACTTAGAACCATAAAATTACTATAAAATGACGTGTTTTGAGGCAAAATGGAAGGGCATTAATGTAAAGACTTTTAGAGGCGAGTTAAAGGGTGATTTTGATCCAGATAAGTGGAAAACACGAAGAAATCATCGAAAGATCCAAGAGAATACAAGATCAAAGGTCTACTTGTAAAGAATATTCACTAGGAGATAAAAGGGATATTTAGAATTATGAACCCTTCATTTTCTGTTCATTTTTCTTTTTGTTTATGTTTGATTTTGTTTTCTATCATGTGTAACTAAATTTCTTTAGTGTCTAGGTAAGATGAACCTTATGTTTATGCTCTAACATATTTTGGTTCTTTTGTATAATGCAATTGTTTTGATTGATCTATTGTGATTTGATTACGTGTTTAAGATATGTTCTAACATATTCATAATATTAGTGCATAATTTGATTTCATAACATAAAGATTGAGAAATTCTTGTATGAATAAATCTACCGCAATTGAAAGGAGTTAATTGCAACCCTAGAAATAGGATGACATAAATCCTCTACATTAGGATCAAAACTAATAGCAGAATTCGCAATTTGGTAAAGCAATCATATAAAACTTAATGTGAGTAATTCAGTTGATAACCTTAGGATTAATTATTATGAGACTCGAGAGAGTTATCAACATACCATAGGAATTTCCATGATCTAATAGTCAATAAACAATTGCATAATAAAAGATCAACTAGTTAAGGGTTTTTAGGGGAATTCGCAACCTAGACATTAAATTCTCGATATCGATAGTTTTCTAAGTGATTTTTTATTTCTCTCTTCAATATTGCTGCCTATTTTATTTTATTTTCTTAAGTTTTATTTTCTTTAATTAAAAATCGAAACCAAATTTGTAGACTAGACAATAGGAGAATGGTAAATACTAACAATCATCACTTTTGTGGGATCGACTCGTAATTGTAGTTACTAGTTATAGCTATATCGTGCACTTATGGATAATTCATAATCGACATACTTAGAACATATCAATCAGTTTACTTCCTAGTTCTGGATGTTTATAGATAGCTTTAGGGACTATGTTGAACTTAAGTACTACATTTCACTCTTAGTCGAATGGACAGTCAAATTATATTATTTAACATTGGAGGACATGATGAGAGTTTATGTGCTGAATTTTGACAGTGATTTGGATAAATATCTACCTTTAATGGAGTTTACATATAATAACAATTATCGCTCTAGCATCGATATGCACCATTTGAGACATTATATGGCAGACAGTGTAGAGATCTAATATGTTGGGATATTGACAGTGTTAGATTGTTGGAGGAACTAAAGTTAGTTCAAGAGATGGTGGAGAAAATAAGGGTCATAAGGCGATGTTTGAAGGTAATTCATGATTGGAAAAGAGTTATAATGATCAACATTGTTGGAAGATGAAGGGCAATGTTGGATATATGGTATTTCTATAGGTATCATCTTAGATGGAGATTTTGAGGTTTTGTAGAAGACGATAGTTGAGTCTAAGATACAATGGGCCATATGAGAATGTACAATGCGTGGGTTTATTAGCTTACAAGTTAGCCTTATCTTAGGAGTTATCGCAGATTCACAATGTGTTCCATGTGTCGATGTTGAGATGATACCAATCATATCTTACTTATATTATAACAAATCCTGAGATCAAGGTTGCAAATGATATGATTTACAAAACTGAGCTAGTAGAGATTTTGGATAGACAAATTAGGAAATTAAGGATATGGGAGATTCTAATGGTACTACTTTTATAGAGTCATCTTCGATATTTAAGAGAGGCATTTAGGAAGTATAGGACAAAGTTCAACGTCAGTATCCTTATTTGTTAGGATCCTCAGGTACATAATTTAATTTCGAAGGCAAAATTCTTTTAAGAGGGAATAATTATAAAACCCACAAAATCTAACCCAACCTAAAAGGAGTACACACACATATCTATATACATAGATATAGAGAGAGAGAGAGAGAGGGAGCACAGTAAGTGGATTGTAAGAAAACAAAAAAAAAGCTACATTTTCCTTCTTCTTCTCCATATTTCCAAGTGGTAAGTGTATTAAAAAAATATCATCTTTCTCTTGCAGTGAAGCTTTTCTCATGTATTTCCTCATTTTGTTTTTTTTACAGTATATTAGAGAGGAAATTGTAGAAATTAACAACCCAAAAATATATTGAAAAGGCATAAAACTTTATATAGGTAAGATTTCTAGCTAAATTTCTTCCTTTTTATTAGTGATTTCCAATCATCCTAAACTAGTTTTTAGTTGGAATTATGTTGTGTTTGTTTGTTATAACACTTGATGAAATTGGAAAAAATAAATTAGAGAAAAGGTGGCTAGAAAAATGAGAAAAAGAGGAATTAGGAGAAAAGGAGAAGAGGATAGGTGAAGAAGACAATTTTAGGAAAATTTAAAATATGTTAAGGAGCAAAATGGGAAATATAAATATTTAAGGGTAAAATTAGAATTGAAGTCCTAAAAGGGTATTTTTAGTAATAATAAAAGAATATATGGGTAGAATAAGGATTTTTAATAATTAAGCATATTTTAGTAATTATGGTGGTAAGATAAAGTAAGGATATTTTTCATAATTAAGAATAAAGTGGTAAAATGGAGCTAAGTTTATACTATTAAATGTTATTGGTTTGAAAATTTTTCATAAATAAAGTCTGATAGAATTTTGTAAATGTCTAGCTCTGGAGGATAGATTAGGTTAATAAAAATAATTGAATCCAAAAATTAGTTATGATAACCTTAAACTATATCCTTATAGTTGTGTACAATTCATAAAAATTATGAATTTTTGTTTTTAATAAGTTATTTTATGGTAAATTATATTTTGAATTAGTAATTAATTAAATTAATGGTTAATAATTAACTTCATGAATTTTTGAAATATATGATTTTTTAAAGAATTTTATTTATTAAATAAATAATTGACAAGGTACAAAACTATTTAGTGTTTATATTTTTTACTTGTTATAATATGTATTGCCTGATACTTAGGGTAAAAGGATGATATTTATAATTTTCAATTGTTTGTGTATGTCATTAAGAATATTAGGGTAAGATAAATCACATCAATGAAATTAAATAGAGACTAGTTTATAATGGTTTGAGAATAGCATCAATGAAATTAAATAGAGACTAGTTTATAATGGTTTGAGAATAGCCCGTGAAAGTTGTGAATCTGTGACGTGCTTAGGGTAGACTATATTTGAATGGTCATAGATTGATGGCTTGTTGAGATAGGAGCGAGTTCTGGCTAGGTACCTATCCTTGGAACACGTAATGGGGTATCTAGGTCCTAGAGATGCCTTGAGTTGATAACTAGATACTAGTGGTACCGTAGTATTAGATTAGATTGAGTGGTACCTTTCCACTTACTAAGTGATTGCAATGAGTAGAGATGAGTCGACAAATCATTGAATGTAAGCCTACTAGATTAAGCAGAGCCCACTTAACTCAATAAATAAAAAGGTAAAACATGAATGGTAATAATAAAATAAAATTAGTATTAATAATTACTAATAATAAAATTTTGAATCTTTAATGAGTATTTGGACAGGCTAAGTATTGCTTATGTAATTTAGTATTATATGTATATTTTATCATTTAACTATTTTTAACATATATTAGGTTATTTGATTTTAAAAGTACGATTAGGTTACCTTTATTGAGCAGGCATCTCATCTCTTGTCGCTATATTATTTTTAAGAGAGAGAGAGATTGTTGATAGCCTTAGTGCATGTGATAAAAATTGTAAAGTCTAGATGGGGCCAGCAAATCAAATTGAGTACAATTCTTCTATTGTATATACTTTTGAAAGTGACTGTTTGGGAAAGTTATGATTGTATAAATAATTTTTTAAACTAATAAGATTTTAGTAATTAATGATATAATTGTGAAAAAAGTTTTAAATTGTGGTTTAAGAATTTTATAGCTGTCATATTGGTAATAGTTTATAATTGGGCCTATCAAAGTGGATGAGAAGATTTGACACTTGACATTTAACTATATATTTTGCCATATAGTGAATTGTATCTTATAGTTGGTTACATTTGCCATCCTATTGTAAGCCTTCAGTGATGGCAATTTAAATGTTACTGTCAATATTCCTTCAGCGAAAAGGTTGTCTAAGTCGATGTATAACTTTTAGCTTATAGAATGATTGTGTTTGCTTAAGAGCAATCAGCAAAGGAAAGTAGATTCGTGAGTATGTTTTGAGTTGCACCGTATTGTTGTCACTGCAATTATAGGTACTCATTGAGTGTGGCTACATAGACTTGTCAAGTGCTTAAAAGAATCTGCAAGAAGGCATTTTCTCGTAGGATAGGTAGGTGCTTTCTTATACATATATAGCAGCATGCTACGTGAAGCCACAATGATGTTGCTGATACAGGATAATCTGCCAGAACTCGTAAAGTTTCCACGTCTAGAGCACAGGGCTTGAGGGAATCAGTCTAGTTCTTAGATATTGCCCAAGAATATACCTCAGGTGGCACGATACCATCAGTGAGCAAGTTTTGTCGCATTCCATAAAAATCCGAGACGTCAAGGTGGTGAGAACGACCATTTTGATCATGCTGATTAGCTGCAGCAATATCTTCATCATCCAAGGGTAAGCGATCAAAAGTGGCATTCATAAATGATGCAGCCATTATTACGACAGAGCCTGAAGCAATGAGTGAGCCAACCACACCGCCACCAACAACCTGCCCTTGAGAGCCAGCTAAATAAATGGTCAACCCTGTGATCCCTGGGGGTGCAGGTGGAGGTAAAATTGATCCAACAAGTGACAATATCTCAAATCGGCCATGAAGGGTCACAGTGGCTCCAGATGAGGCTGGCTGCCGGAGACTGACATTGGTTACGGAGCCACTTCCACTGAGCACACATATACCACGCTGCTTTCTTTTTGCAAAGATCAATAAACTCTCGCTTATATCGCAGCCTGCGCCTACCTCCATCGCATGAGCCCTTAGTGCATTAGCACTATCTCGTGTGACAATGATTGGTAGTTTCGGCTTATTTTTTGAGCCAACAGGCCTTCCACGAGGCCTTCTCACGTTCTCACCATGAGGAAGTGGAGGAACTACCTTCGGCAACTTAGAAGCTGTAAGGATTGCCTCCATGCTTGTCTTTTGGTAATTACCCTTGTCAGGATCTTGGTTTCTCTCCATGATGTTTTTGGATCCAACTGAAGACATTATTAGCTCTGCATTCCCAGCCATTCATTAACCATCACATTCCAAGGAGTTGAGTTCGATATCTTAGCTTAAGTAGCAGATATTGGGGAAATATATTTTTATTGCAAGAAGCAAAAAGAATGATCAGAATTTGGAGAAGGTTAAGTGTTACCAACCTTAGCAGTTATAGTATATTTTGCATTATCCCACTGCCTACCTTGCAACTGACATTCTCTTCATGTCAATTGCCTTCTCAAACGGCTAACAATTTGTTCACATAGATTTTGAAAAAATGACAGTTCATCACAACATTTGTTTTTCTTGAAAAGAGAAACTTTCAGACAGCATGCAGCAGAATTTAGCCTTTAAGATAATTATTTATGTGATGAGCTATAAAGTCTAATGAAAGTTGAACCATAAAAGATGCGATGCTGTTGTCATAGTCTACATAAGATTGATTACTCTTTAAGATGGTCATAGTTAGCATACTTCCTTCTGCAAGCAATGACGCAGAGATATGGGGCAGCAAAAGTTATGGGCAGTAATTCAAGACACGGATGGAGCACTTGAGATTTTTAATTTTTCTTTCACTTGTAATGACTTCAGGTGCTTTATAAATATAAGCTTGAATGCTAATAATAGTAAAGGGCAAGTTGCAAGGTGTTTTTCCCCACATCACACTCACACACTGTCTCTGTCTGTTTGTCTAATGAAGGCAACTCGAGAGTTTCATCCTCTGCTTAACAACTAGTCGATACCTTGTAGACTTTCAACTAGATTTTCTGGAGACAATATTTAAGCATGCGTATGAAGTTTTCAAGTTTTGGTTAACCCTGGACAGATTTCATGCATATCAATACAGCAGGGCGTGCTTTTCATGAACATACTTCACTAAAGACAATCTGTTGCAGGTATTTGGTTCTAGCTTTCTTGACCATGCTATTGAGTGATGTACACTTTACGCCTAGATAAGATTCTAGCGAGGTAGGGATTAGTTATAGTAATTAAGAGGTTAAATGGTAGCTATAGTGTTAGTATCTAATTAAATTTCTTGTTCTTATTGCCTGTCATCAAACAAATGAAAAATGGTTTTTGTAACATGTCTCCCACATTGGCAACAAAATTTTACTCATGCAAGGCAGGTCGGAACTACAAGTGTTTAGCTTCCAAACTCTCTTTGTTAACTTTCTGCGTTACATATACTGCAAAAGACACAAACAACAAATTTTGTCCACGTAAATAAAGACAGTTGTATGCAAATCATCTAAATGGCATGTATTTAATCAATTGATTTTATTTAATTTATTGATTTCACATTTACATAATAATATATAAAAAAGAAGTATTTTATTTGTATTAATAATTGGTAAAACAACTATCAATGTTCCTTCCTTAACTTCATACCTAGCTTAATCAACGAGGAGTAGGTCTAATGGCTACCCAGGCCATTTAGAAGAGTAGAAACCAAAGTAGCTCTTCAGCCTAAATCCTAAAAAGGAACTAGGACCTGACGGGTTTATGCAATATTCTTTCAGAAACCTAGCATCTAGTGGGAGATTGTATCTTAGAAGCCATACTAGAACTCCTCTCTACGGGAAAAATGTTCAAAGAAGTGAATAAAACATACATTTTCCTCATGATGTAATGTGTTCTACAAGATAATTTCGAAGATGTTGGCTCCCATATTGAAAAGTACCTTAAGATTAATCATTAATCCAAGTCAGGGAACATTTATTCAAGGAAGGAGCATAGGAAACAATATTCTCTTACTACAGGAAGTAATCTAGGATTATCAACAAAACCCTAATGAGTTGCACAATGAAAATGGATATAAACAAAGGTTTCGACTTTGTTAAATAGAGGTTCATTTTCAATGCAATGGAGGCTTTGGATATCCATCACAATTATCAAGTGGATTGAACTTTCTATCACAACCACTTCTTTTAACATCTTGGTAAATGGAGAACCTGCACATGTATTTAGAGGAAGTAAAGGATTAAGTCAAGGGGACCCCTTTCCTTTTACCTATTTACAATCTGCATTGAGGCACTGTGAAGATTGCTTGAAAGGAACACCAGTAAGATGGGGAATTTCGAATTCCACTATAAATGCAAAAAGGTTCAACCATCTGTCCTTTGCAGATGATTTAATCCTATTAAGTAGAACAGATGAAAATTCAGTGAGTATGCTTATTACATCAATACAATAATTTATTGCCCTTTCAAGTTTAACAATCAACAAAGATAAGAGCAGCATCTATGTTTCAGCTAACCAAGTTACACATTTAGCCAGTATAGCAAGACTGAAGCCTGAAAAACCATCCTTTTAGATATCTTATAAGTCCAATAATAGCTACAAGACTTACCCATATAGATTACCAGCCTCTATTAGATGCAATTCAAAGAAGAATAGGTAATTGGAATAACAAAAATCTATCATATGTTGGAAAATCACAACTTGTCATCATCAGTCCTAGTAATCTTCATGTGGATTGGAATTCTCATCTATGTAACCCTGGAAATTTAATCAAAGCAATTTTTAAAACTTTGAAAATCTTCATGCGGACAAGCAAACCCAACAAAGCAACCTAGGCTAAAGTGAAGTGGACAAATGTTTGTATTTGTAAAGATGAAGGTGGAATGGGAATCAACTCAATCAAGGCTATGAATAAGATGCTATTAGTAAAGAGAATATGGAAACTTTATACGAACAAAGAATCTCTATGGGTTAGGCAGACGCACACCCAGTTTCTTAAAAGTGATATCCTCTGGAAGTCTAGAACACAAGCAAACTTGTTATGTTTCTGAGAGTAGGATCGAGTTATTGGGCGATTGAGCGGAAAATCAAATTCGACTCTCTTCTCTTTGTTG
>JANVCL010000009.1:316424-348506 GCA_026546855.1 Erythroxylum incrassatum
ATTGATTCTTAAAAATATATAATATAGTTGCTAATAAATAATAAGAATATAATAATATTGTCTTGTACAAATACAAATATAGTTTTATTTGTTAGAAATGAATGAAAAATGAGTTGATTTAGTAATAGATTATAGGATTGTATTTTTTATACGGCTACGCTTTTTATAATATAATATTTGAAGTTTTAATTATAATATTAATTTCATTTTATACACTAAGTTGCAATAAGAAGAATGATACTTTTGTGTTTATTAGTTTTTCATTTTTTATTTTAACATGATAAAATAATATTTAATGACGTTAGAAGAATATTTTTATTATTTTTCTAATCAATGAGATCTAGTAGAGTAGTTTGTTCCCTCACTGTTGCATCTAGTCGGCTTTTTGTACAGAAGGTCGAGTGCTTGATTCTTTTCGTAGCTCTCTTACTCTAAAGATGGTGGAGGCTTTTGTTTGTGGACAAGATTCGTTGAGAAAATCACAAGCTTCTCTTTACGTGGAAGAGAGATTTGAAGAACTTAAACAAATTGAATAAGGTAATCTAATTTACTTTACCTTGTTTTAATATGCAAATAAATAAAAAATTCTTTTTTCAATTAAAAAAGAAATAATGAGTCTAACTCTTTTTAATTTTTATTTTCTACAGATGTGGCTTCATGTATAACAATGAATCATCCTACCATCCTATTCAAAGAATAATTGTTTAATAATTTATCTTTTTTTCTAGTATAGATCTTTTATAAGACATTGTTTAGCTTATTTTTACTTTGCTTGAGTTTAACATATTGGATTAATCTTTGCTGGATTTTATATGCATACTTTTATGAATAACTTGTATTTGTTTTCACTAATTTTTTAATAATTTTTTATCATATATATTGATATGAATAAGTTATGGTTACCCTGAGAATCGAATCTAAAAATAGGTTAACCGATCCTATAGGCTCTTTAGGTTCAGGTTCAGGTTCAAGTTCGTGAAATTGTTGAACCTGACATTCAGGTTCAGGTTATTTATGAACGGGTCAGGTTACCCTATCATGAACACCCCTAACCCTCACCCATTCACAGTTTCAGCCATCACTCACACTTGTTTTCTTTATACCTTAAATGCTAAGTTAAAAGTGGAATGGATAGCTGGTTTTCTCTCCACTACTCTTCATTCTCAGTTCTCCTTTCTTGGGGGGCAATCCTCTGGCCCAACAACCCAGTACCAACCTTGTCCTATTGCATCTTAGCCTTTCATTTATGTGGACCCAAGAAAGGAGAACTGAGACTGAAGAGTAGTGGAGAGAAAACCAGCTATCCATTCCACTTTTAACTTAGCATTTAATGTCCACATAAATAAAAGGCTAAGATGTAATGGGACAAGGTTGGTACTGGGTTGTTGGGATAGAGGATTTGAGGGGCCTTTCTTTGTCCAGTCAAAGCTTGATTATTCACGTTAGAAATGGAGAACCAATGGAAACCTTGCATGATTCACGTGAATGAATTGCTTTGTAACAATATTTACTCACATTGCATGGCTATGAAATTTTCTGGATGGTAGTAAGCTATGACGACAACATTTTCTTCATGTTCTTTCCATTTTCTTGTCTTCTTCTTGCTTTTAATTTTCTTCTTCTTCATGCTCCATGAATCAATAGAGGATGGAAATTGAGAAGATGACTTCAATAAACATGCTTTCAGGTCACTTTAGCTCCTTTACTTCTGAAATATTCCTAAAATCAAATATGATTTAAAGTGAATATCCTAAGCATTTCTAAGACATTAATCACTAAGTGTAACATATCAAATGAATCAAATTTAAGCACATGTCATTTATTATTTGAAGTTAATAAACTAGAGTTTATTTCTCTTTCGATTTGACCTGGTTCCACGATTATCACAAGAAGTTAGAGAATTAGAATTAATTTTTGAGAGCTTCAATAAGTTGATCAATCGTTGAAGCGACAACTTAGAAGATGTCATTAAAGTGTTGGATCGTCAATCTTAAGAGCAGGGAATTGTTTTGATAATATGTATTTTCATATTTGAAAACCATTTACCATAATGAGTAAAAATACATATTTGATTTCTTTTTAAACATAAGAAGCCGTAATATTACAAGAAACAACTTTTTATTTATAATTTATACTGATTAGAACAAACTTAGATTGTCATCATTGTAAATCTTTTATCATAGAATATATCCTTAAATATGAATGTTAAACGAGATTCCTTAATTTCTAAGGATGATAGCAAACAAAAAAGGGGAAAAGAAACAAATAGTACTATATAAAAATGATAAATTCAATCCACTTAAACTAAACTTAACAGTAGGAGCAGGTGGTGGGAGTGGGACTCCACAGTCCACACCAACAAAAAAACAAAACCAGTAATTGACATTAAGAAAGGACTAAAGAAAGAAAAGGAAAAGCAGTAGCACTACTTTTGACCCAAAAAGCAATGACTGATTGATGATATCAACACGACACGTAATACAAGGTTCCCTGGAAACTAAACTATAAAGTTGCCGCCGCATCACTAAAGCTAAAAAAACGGTTCTTTACTTAGTACCAGAGCAATCACTTTAGGTATCCCACTTCACAATCCAAGCACCTCGCCATGTTGTCTTCATCTTTTTTGTTTCCACCCTCCAGCTCCTGCTCCTCCTTCTTCTTTTCCTTTTTCATGATACTAATATTATTGTTATTACTGATAATGCCTTTCATTTCTCCTTCTATACCTAATCTTCTCCTCTATACTTCCATTGTCACTGCTTTTTTCCCGCTACCCGCCGCATGGCCAGCTCCAGTGGCACCAAGGCCACTGACGGAGGACAGCCTCCTCTGCAGCGGTCTAGGTCCCGGAAAATTACGAGAGGCTTTACCAATTTGGTGGATTTGCCTGACGACGACAGCGCCGCCATTGATAGCGAACTTGTTCCTTCTTCTTTAGCGGCCATTGCTCCTATTCTCCGTGTTGCCAATGAGATTGAGGAGGATAATGCTAGAGTCGCCTATCTTTGTAATCATTCTCTTCTTGTTCTTCATCGAATTATTTCTATTATTATTGCAATACTCATTTTCTTCACTTCACTAGGCCGTTTCCATGCCTTTGAGAAGGCTCATAAAATGGATCCTACATCAAGTGGACGTGGTGTGCGCCAATTCAAGACTTATCTCTTGCATAGGCTTGAGAAGGTTCACCCTTCCCCTGCTTCTGCCCAATCAGTTTTTTGTTATAATTTATTCTAATCTTGCTCTGTTGTAGGAAGAAGTAGAAACAAAACCAATACTTGCAAGAAACGACCGTAAAGAAATTCAGTTGTATTATCAGAAATACTACGAGGAGAACATCAAAGATGGACAGTACACCAAAAAACCGTGAGCTTTTCTATCTTTTTTCTTGCTTTCCCTTCCTTCTTATCCTTGTAAAATAGCTGTTGACATGCCTGAGTTAAACTAATCTCACCTGTGAAACTTTTTAAGGGAGGAGATGGTCAAAGTTCTTCAGATTGCATCAGTGTTGTACGACGTGTTGAAAACTGTAGTACTGCCTGAAAACGTACAAGATGAGGTTTGTGCTGTGTATTCACTATCCAGGCAAGTAATTCAAATGCATGTTACATATTAGTTTGTTTAACTCGAGACTTTTTTTGACTTTATGATTGCAGACTCAAAGATATGCCAATGACGTTGAGAAGAAACGAGAGCAATATGCACACTTCAACATTCTTCCGTTGTATGCGGCTGGGGCAAAACCACCAATCATGGAACTTCCCGAGGTTTAATATGCCCAGCATACGTGGTCTTTCTATAGATTGTGAAGACCTTAATAAAGGGACTTTGCCACAGCTTCAGTCATTTTCTTTTTCCTTTTTGACAATGTAGATCAAAGCAGCTCTTCTTGCTTTACGTGATGTGGATAATCTCCCAATGCCCACAATTATTTTGAGACGTGATGTGCATGATGAATTGCCCAAGGAAAGGGTTAAACCTGTCATTGATGTGCTTGATTGGCTTTCTTCTGTATTTGGGTTTCAGGTGAAATGCACCTTCATATCCATTTAATATACCAAATACACGATTGATTTATTGCAGACCTTCAAATTTCTAGTTTTAAGCATCTTAAGGACTTTGGCCCCTAAAAATATTTGTTATATTTATTTTTTGTACTAATTTGTTAGAAAACTACATAAAATTGTCAAACTTCATGAAGCCAGGTGAAGTATATCAACTAAACAAAACTCAATCAAGCTTTGGTATATGTCAGCACATCCTAATTTGAACTGTAAATACAATTTCTGTGGAAATCTTAGATATCATATGACTATTACAAATATACTGCTAGAAGTAATTAAATGAAACATTCTTTCTGGACATCAAGGTAAGTATGCCCATCCATGGTTAACCTCAAACATGTGAAATGTGGAAGAAATAGAGCTGGTACTCCTTTTGTATTATTTGTTGCATCAGACAACTTTACAACTTAGGCACAATTGTAGATACTACTTTATGAGGATGATGACTAAGGTCTAATTAGAAGTTTTCTGATTCTTTATCTGTATATTATATCCTTTTGATGAAACATAATTCACGCCACCTAACTAGATGATGTTTTATTACATCTGCCGGAGTGAAGAAAGGAAATGTGGCAAATCAGAGGGAGCACCTGATATTGTTATTAGCTAATATTGATGGACGAAGAAGGAACGAAGAAGACTATAATTCGGTAAATGATTATAAAAATCTCTCCTAATCAATCTTTATCTCTGTAAATTTGATCTATAGGTTCCTGTATGTGCTGAAGATTAATTTGAAACTTCTTGCAGCTTAGAAGTCACACCATAGAGGAGTTGATGAATAAGATTTTCAAGAATTACAGATCATGGTGTGACTATTTGCGTTGTGAAAGACATACAAGGTAGAACATTTTATTCATATACAGTGCTGGCTAGAATTATTAGGTCCTATCTCTGATTTGAGGTTCCTTGTTTCTGACATTTGCAGGATTCCTGCAAATTGTAACAAACAACAATTACAGCTTATCTACATTGCACTCTATCTTCTTGTATGGGGAGAAGCTTCAAATATTCGTTTCATGCCAGAATGCATATGCTATATCTTCCATAATGTATGTTTTATGGTCCATCCTTATTGACATGCAAACTTTTTGATTCCTATACTCATTCTGAAGATAGTATCTCAGGAATATGCTTTATTGTTTCTGTGAATCTGGTTGCACAATATCTCTTGATGGAAAGAAAATCGTAGACTTCAAACTTCCTTGTACTGTTCAAGGGGAGAACAGGAAAAGATATCCAAAGAAATTGATAACTTGAATTTGAAAAAAGGCTTGAACGAGTAGCTATTTGATTAGATACATCCATTTTGAGAAATTGTAATCATCATTCTATAGTTTGAATACGTTTGGTGATAATTATTTAACTGAATAAGGATTTCCATAACTGTTGTTGCAAAGTTCAGTGGCGAGAAGCACAATTCTTCCATTGCTATGACAAATTGTTGAAATCATACGATTAAATAATGTCCATGAAAATTGTTTCTTAACAAATCATAAGCACTGGAAACTTATACTGAAAACTTACAAGTGCTAATCAGGGAATTTATAGTCCACATCAGCAGAAGGTAATTCATGAAACTGTATGTTTATCTTTCCTGTTGGTTGCATTTTATACACTGACATGCTCTGTTATATCCTTGTTCCAATTGTTTATTTCGATATTCAAATCTAACAAGCTATGCTGATAATTGTGGAAAACGTGTTTTTCTTTTTCTGAAAATGTTTGCCATTTCATATACAATTCCTATGTCTTTGATTAGTTTAGTGGTTTTGAATTTTCTGCACCAAATTCTTGACCTGTTGAAATAATTTTCTTCTTATTTCCCTACTTATTAGATGGCAAATGAGGTTTATCGAATATTGTATGAAAATGTGCATCCTGTAACTGGAGAGACATATGAAACAGCAGCACCGGATGATGAAGCATTTTTGAGGAATGTTATTACTCCAATTTACCAGGTTGTGCGGAAGGTAAGACTTATATGATCTACTTTTGGTTGACTTTTAATTTAGTTATAAATGCACACTTAAATTTTTTTTCCCATGAAAAAGGAAGCAAGGAGGAACAAGGGAGGCACAACAAGTCATTCAAGATGGAGAAATTATGACGATCTGAATGAGTACTTCTGGTTAGATATTTTGAGTAATAGCTTAAAGTTGCCGGTTTATGAAAGAAACATAACAAAACTCTTCCTTCTTTTTAGGTCTAATAGATGTTTCCGGTTAGGGTGGCCGATGGATCTTAAGGCTGATTTTTTTGTTCAATTAGATGAAGGGATGGTAACAAATGAGGTTTTCATCTCTTTCTTTCTTTTTCCTCACCCATCTTCCCTGTCCTTCCCTTTTTCAAAATGTTGTATTAGTCCACTTTTATGGTTTTGGATCATCTACAATCATATTAAGCGTCAGTTTCAATAGTCATGCCTTCCCATAAATTACAGATACAAACTAGTTTGTTTTCAAAGATCTAAAGTACGATTTAATGGCCCTAAAGATATTGCAATGAGAATAAATTATATGCATATGTTGATTACAAGTACAGTACAGCTCTAAAAATAATGCTTATGTTCAATATTTTATCCATTTATAAGTTTTTTATCAGATACCTATTTTTGAAGTCCATTTCTAGGTTAATAGTCTAAAGCCAATAGGAGTAGGAGTCTAAGCCGTTCGTTGGTTCTTCTTTGTTGTAACTCTGGAAAATTGGTTGGTTTCTAGGAATTTTATTTGAATGGGAAAAAGAAATATTAGTAAAAGTTACTATTGAGGTCAAAAACTTTGATAATTCAAATGTTTTAAGTTATTGGAATCCATGTATTTGCATCATAACGTGCACATTCTGAAACTTCTTTGGCATGAGAAACTGAAAGTGTGTGAATACCTTGACTGCCATACCTTGAGAACGTGAAAGTGTGTGAATACCTTGAGAACGTGTAAGTTGAAGTTTGCAAATTGCTCATTTTTTTTCAGAGATCAAATCAAGGAGCTATTGGAAAGAGAAAGCCCAAGACTAATTTTGTTGAAGTTCGCACCTTTGCACACCTCTATAGAAGTTTTGATCGCATGTGGATATTGTTTATATTGGCTTTCCAGGTGGCCTTAATATTTGTGTATTTTGGTTAGAAAATAGAGTCCCCACAAGAAAACTACTGATTTTGCTCGTTCTCAGGCCATGGTAATTGTTGCCTGGAGTCCTTCTGGTTCCATAGCAGCTATTTTTGATGCTGATGTCTTCAGAAGCGTTTTGAGCATCTTTATCACTTCTGCTTTTCTCAATCTTCTGCAAGGTACCACTTATCTTTATTATTTTCTGGTATGCCATTAGATAAAGGAGTGTGGAAATGGAAAACTTTTTTCTTTTTCCTTTCTTTGAATAGTTAGAAGCTCCTTAAGATGGTAAAATTGGAGGAAAAAAATTGTATGAAGGTATAGGAAATTTGCATAATGGTTTATTAATTTATAAGCTTGCCAGCCATACATTTACTGTAAAACAATGAGAATGTGTTGAATGAGTTTAATTTGCATTTTTGGATTTCGTCCGATCTAGTTATAAGAGGGATGTTGTAGCAGATATTATTAATAACTATATGTGGGTTATATGAAAACAATACTGAACAGAAACAAAAATTCTTCTCTTTATTCTCCATATGTTGAATACACTAATATATACAAAGTCATTTGTCCTATTTTAGGAAACAAACTAATTCCTACACATCAGTCATTGATTAAGAAAATAACAATCAACCTAAATAAATGAAAGATTACAATCAGCCTAAATTAGTAAATCAGAATCCTAGCTATAAATGTTTTCCATTCCCAGGTTGCTAGTAATGTTCTGGAAAGTTAAATTGTCCAGTCCTTTTGCGAGCAAGTCTGCCATTTGACCATTTGTAGGAACATAAGGTGTACAGATCAGCACTTTCAGTCTTTTCCTTGATGAAGTGTCTGTCTATCTCAACATGTGTGTTATGTCATGTTGAACTGGATTATGTGCAATGCTTATAACTGATTTGTGGTCGCAATACAACTTCATAGGTCCATTTCCATTTAACTTGCAAGTCTTTTAAAATTTTCTTTATCCATAAGAGTTCACAAATTCCTTGAGCCATTGCACGAAATTCAGATTCTGCATTTGATCTCGATACTACTGCTTGTTTTTTGCTTCTCCAAGTCCTCCAATGAACATACAACAGCCAGTTGTTGAGCGTCAATCTAATAGCGAACCAGCATAGTCTGCATTAGTTTAGGCTTCTATAGTTAATTTTGCTCCTCTTCTAAACATGATTTCTTTTCCGAAATCAGCTTTCAAGTATTGAATTACTTTATAGGCAGCTTTTAAATGAACTTTCTTAGGATTTTGCATGAATCGATTTATCACACTCACAGAATGTGGAATATCGGGACGTGTATGACAAGTATATTAGTTTTCCAACAGCTTTTGATACCTTCCTTTATCAACCACTTCATCATCTCTTGCTAACTTTCCAAACCAAGCCCATGGTGATTGCTTAAGCCCTTAAAATGCTTTTCTCAAGCTGCACACATCTTTAAAATATTTCTCTAAACCTGGTGGAGGCTCCATATATACCTCTTCTTCAAAATCATCGTGTAAAAAAGCATTTTTTACATCAAATTGCTACAAAGACCAATTGAAATTAGCAGCTAAAGATAAAAGAACGCGGATCGTGTTCCTCTTAACTATTGGAGGAAAAGTCTCTTGATATTCTACTAAGCTAGCCTTGTGCCTCTCTAAGGATCCATCTGCTTTAAACCTAATTGCATACACCCACTTACATCCTACTAATTTCTTGTCTTTTGGATGGTCACCAATTTCCCATGTGTATTATTTTTATTGAGTGCACTCATTTCTTCATTCATGCTAGTTTCCAATTCTCATCTCTAAGTGCTTCATTGAAGTTTTGGGGATTAGGAATTGCATCTAAATTAGTGAGAAAACAACGGTGTTTATGTGAAACTTTATTCAAAGAAACAAAGTGAGAAATAGGATATTGAGTGCAATTTTTAATTCCTTTCCTAACAACTATAGGAACATGTAACTCATCAATCAATGGAGAGGGTAATTCTGACTGTATTCTTGATTTTGGAGTCAAGTCTTGAACTTGCAGTTGAGTGGCGGGTTCTTTTCTCCTTGAGTAGACTAAGATAGGTTTTTTCGCTGCTGGTTGTATAATTTGGGTTGATTCTGATGTGTTAAGAGGCTATTCATGTGGCTGATCAAGCGGCAGTGTAGGTGGTGAGTTTGAATTTTTAGGTTGAACAATTTCAGGTTGACCAATAACCTGTAAATCAGGGAAATATAGCTCATGTTCTTTATCTTCACTCACACTCTCCCCCTGAAGATGAGAATGTGAATAGAAAGGTTGTTTCTCAACAAAAGTAACATCCATTGAAATGAAAAATTTATGAAAAGTAGGGTGATAGCACTTGTAGCCCTTTTTTGTGTAAGAGTAACCAACCAAGATGCATTTTAATGCTCTTGGATTGAGTTTTCTTTGGTTAATGTCATGAATATGAACAAAAACCGCACAACCAATGACTTTTGGGGGTAATTTGGAATCTATTTGTGAATTTGGGTAATAATCATGTAATAAAAATGTTCATGTAATTTCTAAGAGGTGTCTATTTTTCCTCTCGGCTACCCCATTCTGTTGTAGTGTGTTAACAGAAGATGAATACTGAAAAATTCCTTCTTTTTGAAGGAAAGATTACAGATTTTGATTGAAGTAGTCTCTTGCATTATCACTCCATGAGTTTTTGATTCTTGCAGCCATACATTTTCTGTAAACCAAAGAGAATGAGTTTAATTTGCATATTTGGATTTCATCCAATCTAGTTGTAAGAGGGATGTTATAGCAGAAATTATTAATAACTATATGTATACATTATGGGTGACCTCTTTTGGTTGTTTCTCATGGTTTCTATCTCTCATGCAGCTGCTCTGGACATAATTCTCAGTTTTAATGCCTGGGGGAGCTTAAAAGCTACACAAATAATACGTTATCTTCTGAAGTTCGCGGTGGCAGCCATGTGGGCTGTGGTGTTGCCAATTGGTTACTCCACTTCAGTGGAGAACCCAACTGGGCTGGTCAAGTTCTTCAGTAGTTGGGCGAGAGATTGGCAGAGTCAATCATTTTATAATTATGCTGTCGCAATATATTTGATACCTAACATATTGGCTGCAATTATGTTTGTGTTTCCGCCTTTACGAAGAAGCATGGAACGTTCAAACTGGCGGATCATTACCCTCATTATGTGGTGGGCCCAGGCAAGCATGTTTTTATGAAATGGGTGAATGTGTTTATGTTTGTGTGCAGTTCTTCTTTTTTCTTTCTCTTTTTTTTTGGGTTTTTCCTTTTTATTGGGGGAGGTGGAGGGCAAGGGTGAGGGATACTTGTATTTAATTGCACATCTATATGCCCTTGTTTTTGTGAATGTTGTTGGCATTTTTACCTACCCAAACATTACAAACTTGGTCGTGTTTCTTTTGCAGCCAAAACTCTATATTGGAAGAGGGATGCATGAAGACATATTCTCTCTTTTGAAGTAAGGGAAACAACTTTTATTTATTTCTATTTTTCTTGTTTTATGGCAATAATCACTGCAGGGCTGTCGACAACTAATGGAATTGGATTTTCCTATCAGGTATACACTTTTCTGGCTCATGCTACTGATTAGCAAGCTAGCATTTAGCTACTATGTGGAGGTATTTTTCTCTTCAAATATCTTCAAACAATAGCTTTACTAATCTAGACATGGAAAATGTCTGTTTAATTTTCTTACAAATTTATACTAATTTTTCTCATCAAATTTGCATACTACTAAAATTGTTTAGTCAAATTCATGAAGTCCCTATGCGATGACAAGGGAGTTGTATAATTGAAATAGCTTTTCCAGTTGCATATTATTTTGTTACTGTTAAATTTGTCAGCAGTTCACATTTTGGACATTCAAACATTCATAGACATTGTCGTCTGAGTAGAATTTTGAATTTTCAGGAACATGAGAAAGGCTTTTTGAACAGGTCATGAAAAAGGCTTTTTGAATAGGTTAACTAGGTAGGAGCTTTGCTGTAGTGGAATTTTTTGATGCTGGAAGTTTATGAAGTTCGACTAGTGGTAGAATGTTTTCCTTTGGATAGCCAGTTGATAGCATATACGAGTTTTATTAGTAGGAATCATTATACAATACTCCTTGCCTTTTGGTTGTTACTGAAAGATCTATACGAGTATTTTCTAAACTTTATAATTATGTTAGTCATAGTGCACACAATCTAGTAGTACCACCTTTATGGCCTACAGAAACTATCTGCCTGTTTTATAAGAGGATGCTGAAACCTGTGTAACATTAAATATAATTCAAGTTTTCTGGATCTACAACTGCATCAGAAGCTGATAATCTTACTCTGTAGAGACTGAAAAGTTCTCAGAATCTTTTTCAACATGTACTGAAGTATTTCTAAACCTGCATTCAACTTAGCACAATGATAATGTTTTTTGATACTTTGCTCTTACCAAGATATCAATTAATGCAAGTAGCAAAAGAAGAAATAATATTATCGGTAGCAGACTTATCAAACTTGTGACTCCCTATCTTGGTAGATCTTTTCCATAAGTTCATTTACAATTGTATCTGTGAATCTTGAAGAAAAGGCAATATGTATTTTTTTCATTTGAAAAATTGCTATCTTAATTATGCTTACTAGTAATTTTTTCAAATGACGTGCCAATTTATCTGTTGCTAAGTAATGTTTCACACATTCCTTTAATAGATACTGCCTCTAGTTGAACCAACAAAGTTGATCATGGATATGCACATTGGTAACTATCAATGGCATGAGTTCTTTCCAAATGGTAACCTTCTCCTCTCTTCTGTGGCAATTTGCACTTTCTTTAGTCATGCAGCTAAAATGATTGCTTGTACTAATTATGTTCTAAACTGCTCCAGTGACCCATAATATCGGTGTCGTTATTGCAATATGGGCTCCAATTGTCCTAGTAAGTGAATTCCTCTAAAAGATTTAATTACATAAACTTATATCATGCAAGACATGATGAATCTTTACAATCTACATCTGATTGTATATTAGGTTTATTTCATGGATGGACAAATATGGTACTCCATATACTCCACACTTTTTGGTGGAATTATTGGAGCATTCAGCCATTTGGGTGAGGTTAGTAACATCAATTTTGTGTTAGAAAGATATGTCAACACTTATATGATGTGCATTAAGCCTGGAAAACCAGAAAATATTTGATTGTATTGAGGCGTTAGTCAGAACTGAAGCTTTGTTGTAAAAGTAAAATGTGGTTTTTGTGATCTAATATTTGTCATTTCTGTAGATACGAACACTTGGAATGTTACGATCAAGGTTTGAAAATGTCCCTTCAGCTCTTTGTCGCTTCCTTGTACCGTCATCAGATGAAGTTTCCAGAAGGATGAACTTGGTATTATCAATTCTAACAGAGTTGGCGATTTGCATAGTTTTTTTATTTCCTGGAAATTTTAGTGCATTCAAAATTTAGACTAATATGGAAAAATGTGATGCATTCATGATATATGTGGTTCTTTTCTGATTTAGTGATTGGCATCTTATGGAAATTAATTAGAACTTACTTTTATCCTTTTGAAACACAATGCTTCTGTATGACAGGATGATGAGTCAATTCAAAAAAGAAACATTACAAGTTTTGCAAATGTGTGGAATGAGTTCATACTATCTATGAGAATGGAGGATCTCATCAGCAATCAGTTAAGCATCTTTTTTGCCAAAATTTCATCAGTCCTGTGTAATGAATTAGTCCAGAACATTAACTTAAAAATTTAATTGTTTTTCAGCGAAAGAGACCTGCTTCTTGTACCATCTTCTTTGGGTGGTGCCACTGTCATCCAGTGGCCTCCTTTTTTGCTTGCTAGCAAGGTATAAGCTTTTATTTATTGTTTTTGGAAACTATAATGCTTGACACAGAATCTTTTCCAAATTTTTTGCCTTAGCTTGCGAGAAAATCTTGTCGAGCTTACTTTCTGGCTTTGATTGACCTCTTTAGATTCCTATAGCATTGGACATGGCAAAAGGTTTTAGGGGGAAGGAAGATGCTGATTTGTTTAAGAAGATGGATGAGTACATGCATTCAGCAGTAATCGAGTGTTATCAAACATTGAGAGATATCATATATGGCCTTCTGGAGAAGGATCTTGATAAGACGTAAGGAGCTTTAGTCTTACAAGCTATAAGATTTTATCAATTCTAGATGAATAGAAGCGCTTTCAAAGTTTTGTGAATCATCATGAAAGACCTTTCACTCATGCTGTCTTCCTGTTCCTTCCCTTCTGGACAGAATTGTCAGGATGATCTGTTATGAAATAGACATTAGCATTCAGCAACGTAGATTTTTAAATGCATTTCGGATGAGTGACTTGCCTTTACTCAGTGAGAAGCTGGAGAAGTTTCTAAAAATATTGGTAGTATACTTTTTTTCTTCCTTATTATATGCATGTTTTCAAGCTTCTTATGACTGACTAATTACCTGTCTCACCTTATCTCATTTGAGGGCTTACACTACTCTGTTGGCAGCTAGGTGATAATGAAGACCTTGACACGTACAAGTCTCAGATAATCAATGTTCTCCAGGATATTATAGAAATTATTTTACAGGATGTTATGGTTAATGGCCACGAGTAAGTAAAATTTTGAACTGCAGGACGTGATATATATGATGGTTTCTGCAATAGCATGAGCTGCAGTAAGTTTGTGATTGCTTTGGTTTCTTGCTTCCACAGGATCCTTGAGAGAACTCACTCTAGCACTGTAGATAGCAAGAGAGAACAAAGGTTTGGACAAATAAATATTCGCCTCACTCAAAACAAATCCTGGAGAGAGAAGGTATCATTGATAGCATACAATTGCTGAAACCCAGGATTCATTTTTCTGAACATTTATCTAATGTTATCCGGCATAGGTTGTGAGACTGCAATTGCTTTTGACCACCAAGGAATCTGCTATTAATGTACCCTCCAACTTGGATGCTCGTCGCCGTATCACTTTTTTTGCAAATTCTTTGTTCATGAACATGCCACCTGCTCCGAGAGTTCGGGATATGCTCTCTTTTAGGTCCGTGATTTTATCAAATCTTTTAATAAGGAAGATTAAGTTTGCTAAGTGGAAAGAGGAAAACTTTCCATAATTTCAATCATGGCAATGTGCAAACTCATTATTCTCAAGTTTTATCATTTTTTTAGTCAAAAGTTAAAATTTGCATTTTGTTGTCTAAAACTTTTATGCATGAGGAGCCCTATTCTTTTTTCATCACCTTTAGAGTTGGACATTCGCTTCTATGATTGCATATGCATGTTGATTAACTTGCATTTGCATTGTTAAAAAACCATTCTAGCTATTTGATGTTATACTATGTTTGAACACATAATATTGCATGCTAACTCCTACCTACTGGCTGAAGGTGCAGATAAAAAATGGATCTAGCATACCTCATGCCAAAACTTCATCTTTTACTAGAAAGGGGGTAGCACAATTTGAGCTTGATGCCTTTGTTCATAAAGGTTTTAATAACTTGTAAATAAACTGTCTCACAAGTGTGGACTACTGATTGCGGTCTCTAAACTTGAGCATGTTTCTTGTATTAACATGCATATATTTATGCATCTTGGGCCTGTGTACTTCCAACTAGGTTTTTCATTTAACAGACATTAGAAAGAACCTTAGTTTCAACTTCCTAGATTCTTACAATAATGAGTGTTTTAATATTATTGTCAGTGTCTTGACTCCTTACTACAAAGAAGATGTTCTTTATTCTGATGAGGAGCTTAATAAAGAAAATGAAGATGGTATATCAATATTGTTCTACTTAAAGACAATTTATCGCGGTGAGTTCTGATTCCACCCACATATTCTTGTTCTACCAACAATTTTAAATTCAGCTAACTTTAGTGATGGCATATTAGATGAGTGGAAAAACTTTGAAGAGCGCATAAATGATCCTAAAATGAAATACAACGCAAAAGAAAAGATGGAATTTACCCGTCAATGGGTATCATACAGAGGGCAGACACTAGCTAGAACAGGTTTGAATTCTGTTCTGTTGCAGGCGACACTACAGCTTCAGTTTTAAGCAGTCTCATCTAACAATGATGTTGTTTCCAGTGAGAGGGATGATGTACTACAGGACAGCTGTTGAACTTCAGTGTGCTCTTGAATTTGCAGGAGAAAATGGTCTGTGATTTAAGTTACACGTTGCAATACTACTGTAAACTTAACAGATTCATAATATGATTGTATTTGTTCTTGTTCACTGCTGGATGTTTCCTTTGCAGATATTTTTGGTGGCTTCAACAACATAGAATTGAATGAGGGCCGTGAGAAGGATTCTTATGAAAAACGTGCACAAGCCCTAGCAGATCTTAAGTTCACTTACGTTGTTTCTTGTCAGGTGTATGGAAATCAGAAAAAATCCAGCGATCCTCGAGATAGGGGTTGTTATATAAACATTTTAAATCTCATGTTGACGTAAGTTGAATAGGTTTGCAATCTTTTGTACATCTCATCTTAAAGGTTAGATGATTTCATTGGTGTTGAACCTTTTCTTATGTATATTCTGTACAGATATCCATCTCTACGTGTTGCATACATAGATGAAAGAGAGGAGACTGTGAATGGAAAATTACAAAAGTTTTATTACTCTGTTCTTGTCAAAGGAGGGGATAAGCTGGATGAGGTATAGGAATGTAGCTCCTAGTTTGATGTGGATTTTGTTCTTATGGATTCTTTTTAAAATTTAATTTGCTTTACTTGGTTACATTTGGCTCATATATCTGTCTGAGTTGCTTTTTCCTTCTGAATGTCAGATTGCAACCTGTTTTTTGATATCAAATATACCATTAAGGTTATTAGAAATGCCATTGGTTTCTTTGTCTAATTATGAGAAGTTCCTGCCCATTCAAAATTCCGTTTTCATCATGTTTCTTTCAATTGCCTAGTTTAGACACTGCTCATGTCTGAAACATAAGATGGGCCTTCTAAATTGTCCAATGAAAATAGTGAAACCATAGACTGTTGGTGCCAATTTTATTGGATTTTCTATCATGAAATCTTAATGCAATCTCTTATATGTTGGCTCCTCTTTCATTGTTAGGAAATCTATCGGATCAAGCTTCCAGGTCCTCTAAGTGACATTGGAGAAGGGAAACCTGAAAACCAAAACCATGCCATCATTTTTACTCGTGGGGAGGCCCTGCAGACTATAGACATGAATCAGGTGCCTTTCTTTCCCGCCTCTTTATTTAGAGTTCAAAAGCACCAATGTTAACTGTTCATTGTCTTGCTTTAGGACAATTACTTTGAAGAAGCTTTCAAAATGAGAAACGTGTTAGAGGAATTCATCAAATCACGACGTGGACAGCGGAGACCTACAATTCTGGGGCTGAGGGAGCATATATTTACTGGAAGGTCAGATTTTACTCTATTCTATAACACAACTTGAATCTTGTATTTATGCTCAAACAATCGTGTGAGTAGATGTGAATTGTTGGCAATTCCAAGTGTAAGCATGCTCACTTCTTCCATTCTCGCAGTGTTTCATCACTTGCTTGGTTCATGTCCAACCAGGAGACCAGCTTTGTAACTATTGGGCAACGAGTTTTGGCCAATCCTTTGAGGTGAGTAAATTTTTATCTAGATCAATGGAATGCTTCATTCATTCTGTCTGAAAGAAAAAAACAAGATGCTAACATAACATAAATGAGTAAAATCCTCTCGGATTTTTATGTTTATGTTACCTTTAACTAGGTTACCCTATATTTTCACTCACCATGGATGAACAAAGTCCCAAATTCTTATACCTTAATGGTCATTTACTGTTCATTAAACCCACAATAAAACTATTAGAAATCTGTAGTTGCTTGTCTATAGCATCATGCATGCCACTGCTACTGCTACTGCTGCTACTATTACTGTTACTACTATTATGTAACCTATGTAACATGCTGTACTTGTGTTTACAGGGTAAGGTTCCACTATGGTCATCCTGATATTTTTGATAGAATTTTCCATATAACACGGGGCGGCTTAAGCAAAGCCTCAAAAATAATAAACCTCAGCGAGGACATATTCTCAGGTAAATTTCAGTTAGTCTGATGATTACTTAGCTATTGGTATTTATGATGCTGAACATGCCAATGTTTTCAGGATTCAATTCAACTCTGCGAGGGGGATATGTAACACATCATGAATATATTCAAGTAGGCAAGGGGCGTGATGTGGGCATGAATCAGATATCTTCTTTTGAGGCTAAGGTTGCAAATGGTAATGGAGAACAGACGCTTAGTCGTGATGTTTACAGGCTTGGGCGTCGATTTGACTTCTATAGAATGCTATCCTTCTATTTTACAACAGTTGGTTTCTACTTCAGCAGTATGGTAAGTCAAACATCTCTTTTCTTGGATCCTTTTTGAGCAGTAAAATGTCTTGCACATGGAAGCAGTGGTGATATCTTTGTTAAGCTAGAAAGTATGATTATTCAAGCTTTGTGATAGGCTGGACGTAAAATCATTTTCCTATAAGGATGATGATATAATCTCTGGTCAATTTGAAAAACGAGATAAGGTTAGTATTGGTTCAGTACTGGCATGCTTATTGTGAAAGAAAGAAGGTTCAAATGTAGAACAATTCTACTTTGAATTAATCCCAAAACATCTTAACATTAGTCATAAGCTTCTTTTCTCTTTCCTTTGAAGTACCCATCTTATACAATAACCTTACAATTTAAAAGGGTGGAGGGAAAGGGCAGATCTTATGGATAACACATTTATCAAGCTTAGTAGCTGCTCTTTGAGAGGATGAATGTTATTGTGTCAGTTCTTGACTCATATTACTATGCTTCACAAGCTGGTAATATATATTGTTGAGATTGATACAAGATAAATCTACATTAGAGAACAGCCTACATTGTGGTCATTATCAGGGATAATTTTTATCTACTTCCCTGTGCTAACAACTGCATCTTCGTTATTGAGCTATGTCTCTCCTACTATTAGTGAATTTCTTAAAGAGATCTGATTGTATTTTTTTTAAAACTCCGCCTCAAATTTATGTCATTTTTCTTTGAAAAGCTTCGACTGTCGATTATTGGCTGCAAAGCACCAAAACAAGTAATATGTTGAGTTTGTTGTTTTAGATGTTCTTGTAATATATCATGTATTCGCCCTTGGTGTTTCTTCAATTTGTTAAAAGTGATGGAAACATGACTATGGACTCATTTAGATCTTCCTACCATCACAGGTTACCGTGCTTATAGTGTATGTCTTCTTGTATGGACGCTTGTACATGGTAATGAGTGGATTGGAGAGTGAGATTATAGCAAGCCCGACCATACGTCAAAGCAAGGCACTTGAAGAGGCCTTAGCTACTCAGTCAGTTTTTCAGCTGGGCTTGTTGCTAGTGCTGCCTATGGTTATGGAAATTGGCTTGGAAAAAGGTTTTCGTTCAGCTCTGGGTGATTTTGTTATCATGCAGCTGCAACTGGCCTCTGTATTCTTTACGTTCCAGCTTGGAACCAAAGCACATTACTATGGAAGAACAATTTTGCATGGTGGTTCCAAATATCGAGCTACTGGACGTGGTTTTGTTGTTTTTCATGCAAAGTTTGCTGAAAACTACAGGTTCTACTCGCGAAGTCATTTTGTGAAGGGATTAGAATTGGTTATACTCTTAGTCCTGTATGAAGTATATGGGGAATCATATCGCAGTTCGAATCTTTACTGGTTTATCACGTTCTCCATGTGGTTCCTTGTTGGGTCCTGGTTGTTTGCACCTTTTGTGTTCAATCCATCTTGTTTTGACTGGCAAAAAACAGTGGATGATTGGACTGATTGGAAGAGGTGGATGGGAAATCGTGGTGGCATTGGAATCCCACCTGATAAAAGCTGGGAATCCTGGTGGGATGGAGAACAAGAACATTTGAAACACACAAATATTAGGGGAAGGATCCTCGAGATTGTCCTTGCATGTCGTTTCTTTATCTACCAATATGGAATTGTCTACCACCTTGACATAGCTCATCACAGCAAAAGTGTACTGGTACATATACTTTATAGTTGAATAGTGTCTTTTCACTTGTCCTACCATAACCTTGTTAGACTTCCAACTCAGTTGATGAACTTTCTGCCATTCATTTGAACTCTTGTCCAGGTGTATGGACTATCCTGGGTGGTTATGATAACTGTTCTTCTAGTCCTAAAGGTACAACAAATTACCACAAGTTCAGAAGTAATTTGTATTTCTGTCTGATTATCATTGACCTTTTTGTCTTACATAAGTTGTATTCAAAGAAATTGGATTGTTTTCCCTTTTCGTTTCTGCTTTACCACTCCTGTTTTCTTTTCTTGGGTTCACTATTAACCTTTTCTATTACTTGTCTGGGGCTCTTATGTTTCTATCAGATGGTATCAATGGGGAGACGAAGATTTGGCACAGATTTCCAGCTGATGTTCAGAATACTGAAGGCACTTTTATTCCTTGCCTTCATGTCAGTCATGACTGTTTTGTTTGTTGTATGCAACCTCACGATTACGGATGTATTTGCTGCCGTACTTGCCTTCATGCCTACTGGGTGGGCCCTTCTTCTTGTAAGTTCCTACTCTTTTTTTTCTGTTAATGGCAACATTTAGTTAGCTAATACTTCAACAGGGATATCGTGTTCTTCCTCTCTGTTTCGAAATAACCTTTTAATTACTACATCAACAGCATGAAAGCTTACCATATGAGACATGGAAATGTTTCTGACAACCGGCTAAAAGATATGTTAGTGATTTGTTCTTAGAACTACCACATGAACTATCTAAATGATAAAATAAGATCCTAACGATGTCGACAAACATAGCTACCTAGTCAAACCGTGATTTCACAAAATGAAAATTTTCTGACCTTCATTGGTAGGTTAATCGTTAGTTACACAACCTCATGGCCTGTGTTTGTGTCCATGAATGGATCTATGAGCTTGAGAAGTTTGAAGTATAAAATATGGAATGACTCTTTGTATGTTTTCGGATCATTGATGTCCCGTCTAGCTTCAAGCTTCTTGATATCATCTTCAATCCATAAATGATCTCCATGAGAAAGTTATTGTATTCTTTCTTTGATGTGATTGTTTTCTTTTTATTTCCTCTGCTTCCCTGCAAAATGCCACCATACTGTCAGTTTTCGAACTGAATTATAAAACCAGACAATAGAGCGTTTTGTTGGAATATAAACTGAAAACATTGTAGCAAGTGAGCTGCTTTCACTAACGAAAATATCTCTTTCTTGTCCTTCAAAGATTGGGCAAGCATGCAGGCCAATGTTTAAAGGTGTAGGATTATGGGATTCGATTAAGGAGCTAGCAAGAGCATACGAGTACATTATGGGGCTATTACTGTTCTCACCAATAGCCATTTTGTCATGGTTTCCGTTCATATCAGAGTTCCAAGCTCGCCTGCTCTTCAACCAAGCATTTAGTAGAGGGCTTCAAATTTCTATGATTCTTGCTGGAAAGAAAGATGGAGGTGATGCAGGAAGAAAAGATACGCCTGATGCTGGAAAGAAAGAAAAGCAATAGTTTTTTTCTTATAAATCACACTCATTAGTCATTTATTAGTTTATAATTTTATCAATTTATTAAGATTTGGGCAGGATACTCTTAGAGAATAGGATGCTTGCTACGTTGATAGTTTGTTATCGATAATCCCATCATGCTGTTTGCTATTCCAACCACTTACTTTCAATTCACGTAGTTCCTTTGTTTGGGTCATGTCTTTGTTGTTTTAAATGTTCTTTTAACTTTGTTGACAAGAAAAAAATGTAAACATAATCTTAAATGGTAAGTAATTAATTATCAGATAATCAATAGTATATTACACTGGTTTGCTTTTGACCATTCGTATATATGATATCCATTTATCTAAGTAAATTTTGTATAATAACTGAATTTGTTATTTATTTTTGTTGGCAGATATGGATAAGTCTTTTAGTTTATTCAATAAAATAAAAAGTTAATTATAAAAAAATTTTAAATTTTGTTCAATTTTGCAATTATAGTCTGAATTTTAAAAGTTGATAACAAAATGTTCAAGCTTTTAATTCTTTTCAATTCTAACCCGAATTTAAAAAAGTAACAATAAAATATTCAAACTTATAATTTTTTCAATTTTAGTCCGATTTCAGTGTTTAATTAAGTTTGCTAACATAACTTACTACGTGTTCTAAAAATCTTAACTATTAATACACATCAGTCAAAATCACACAACAAATAAAGATTAATGAGACGATGTCGTCGTTAAAAATAGAATTCCTAAATCAGTTTATACAGCCTCAGCCTTTTGTTATCTATTTGTTTTCCTGACACTCTCAATCCTTTATTTTTTGTTTGTTCTTTCGACGTCCCAAACTACTCTCGTATCTTAGCGTACTGCACCAACAAGTTCTTCATTTTTAGTTCGTTCTCCCGATGCCTTTAACATGAGGGTATCGTAGTTGAGTAATCTGAAAATTGAAGGGTAAGAGCATCAAGAGAACAAAATAAAAACGAAGAAAAAAAACTAAAATCAAAGCGTGAGGTCGTTGAGACTGCCCAATCTGATCTAAGTCTTAAAAATGACATCATTTTAATTATGTGATTAAACGATGTAATAGTTAAGGTTTTTAGAACACATGGCAGGCCATGCCAGCAAACTTAACGGAGACAAAAACGTCGGACTAGAATTGAAAATAAATTAAAGGTTTGAGTATTTTATTGCTACTTTTTGAAATACGGGCTAGAATTGAAACAATTTGAAAGTTTAAGTATTTTATTGCTACCTTTTGAAGCTCATATTATAATTGCAAAATTGAGTAAAATTTGAGATTTTTTTAAATTAACCCTAAAATAAATTAACCAGTTTGAGTTTACACAAACTTATAAGCTTACAACTAAAAGAATTTTTTTAAATAAAAATGTCTTTAAACATATTGGAAAATATAAACTAAAAGAAAATTGTTGTAATAAGATTTAGTTCATTATGAGAAATTGTAAAATCTTATACAATCACATTGTCCACCGTAATAGAAAGATAGTTGTAATTTATGACCTTAATGAAGTTGTTGCAATAAGATTAAGTTCATTACGAGAAATTGTAAAATCTTATACAATCACATTGTCCACCATAATAGAAAGATAGTTGTAATTTATGACCTTAATGAATTTGATACAGCCCTAGCTAATTATCTTGGAAAAATGAAAATTCAGGGAAGCAAGGTCATCTTTGGTAACTGCCTCACTTAAGACCATTCACCAAATAAAATTCACAATATGGTTGTTTCCCCAATATGAATTCCTCCTTTAAGATTAATAAATTATCTTATAAAACTTGATGGATTCTAGGAGAAAGCAAAAGTAAACATGGCAATTGAGAGGGATTTGAGTAATACAAATGTGTTAAAAAAACTATAAATGGTAAAAAAAAGAAGTAAGAAGAGCTCAAGGAAATTGATATGAAATTTGTTTAAAAACAAATGCATTTACCTCAAGGAGACCAGGCGACTCTAATGCAGCCATGATCTGATATATACTTTGATCAAACAAATAAAACCAAGATTGAGAAGGAAAAGACATCTTACATTCTTTAAAGGCTTTTTATTTCTTGTAAAAATTTATCGCTTAGATTAAGCAATACATCACAACCACTTCCTTCAATCTTTTAATGAATGGAGAACCATCACAAGTATCCAAAGTAGGAAGAGATGTAAGATAAGGAGACTTGTTATCATCCTATCTGCTCTTAATTTATATTAAATTGTTATCATCCTATCTGCTATCAACCGGAGCAAATTCATAAGTTTAATAGATTTTTGAAGACAAGATTCTCCTATTTACTTATATAGGAGTTCATACCACGACTAAAGAGCCAATATATGGTGATTGCCAAGCCTTATTTGGTATATTACATAAGATCAGAATTAGTCATTGGTGAAATAAAAGCTTAACTTATACAAGGAGGGTACAACTTATTAAATCTATCTTAAACAATCCATATGTCTTGTGGATCATGCACATGGTTATACAAAAAATTCTTATAAAGGAATTAGAGAGAATATGAGGAACTTTTATGGATAGGGGATGCTTATAAGAAACCATCTACCAAGGAAGAATGGTTTGACATTAGATTGCCAAAATAAGAATAAAGCCTAGATGTATGGACAATGCAAATTCCCAAAAAAGTTTTACTTGCTAAAAGGATTTGGAGACTCCCTATTGATAAAGAAACTCTTTGGGTATAATGGGTTCACCCACACAACTTAGAGAATCAGCGACAATAAGAAATTAAGCTAAGTTTTGACTTTTCTTAACCATTTTACAAATAATACAGTTAATCGAAAAGTTTTGTTGGGTAATTAAGCATAAAATTGGAAATGGATAAAGTATATATATATATCTCTAGTTTGATAATTGTAGAGAAAAAGGCTAGGCTTCTCCATTACTCAGCTAAATCAACCCAAAGTTAACGCAAACCAACTGTTGAAGGATAATATAAGGTGGCGAAGATATGTGAAAAACCAAAGTGGTTAATTAAGTCACAGACTATCCAAAATATTCTTCGCACAAGCGGAGTAAAGTCTCACAAATGCAAAATAATAAAGACACCGAAATTTGGATACGCAGTTCGGCACACTCCGCCAACTTCTGCGGGGCCCTCACCCAGATTAATCGCTTTCACTTTAGTTCAACAAAATTACACAAGATTGATCTCACACAATACCACTCAATCTATGTAACTATCCCACAACCTAACTACTCGTGAAAGATTTTCACACCCGATAACACGACCAATTCGTGTTAACCTCGTCAGAGGATTTGTCTAACTATTTTTACTAAAAAAATAAAATAAAACAGAGAGAGATAACTTCCCAGATTTGAAATTATTCAACAATAGAGTTAAGTTGTTGCACCAACAAATCACGCATCCATCAACAATAATTCTTCTATGTGCCGCAACCAGTAACCTTCTTCAAAGACCTAGGAAATCAGCAACTCTCAATCATGGGTGAACTACCAATCAGAAGTTATTCACCGTGGAAAAAAGGGTTGACCACCAACATATACGCAATCAGCCCAACAACAAATAAAACTAAACAGCAGTGACTCACGCAATCACTCCAACAACACCACCTATTTGTAAGTGACTCACAACCAATTAGCCAAGCCACGACAGCAGTCCACAAACACACCTGAACTTTTTCACTTGCGTAAACCACCAGGCTCCTTACTCACCAAGAAGACAACATTCAGTACACCAAATCATACACAACAAGTAAACCGATAATGAACACTTATTTGATGCGTGACCCACATAACTTCACTTAACACAATAGCCACACTTACGTGGACTACTCACTGCAGGATTTTTTTTCAACTTACCTGTTCACCTAGACTCCTTCCACAATCAAGAGATATGCACGTATATGGATAATCTTCAAGGATTAAGATTCCACCGTAAATAAGATGTATGTTTAAAATAGATTTCTTCAGTGATAGGGATATGTGGCAATGCAATCTTCAAGGCATATAATAATTCGTATGTCCAATTTAAAATGCCAAAACAAAATAGGATACATATAAAATATATCCTAACAATCTCCCCATTTTTGGCATTTTTGTCTCAACTCAAGAACCACTCATATGAATGATATTTGGACATATAGAATAGAAATTGTTGTTACTTGTTACTCCCCCTTAATGTAATAACCAAGTTCAATCAATATAAGCCAAATCCAAACAACAAAACCAAATCCGATCAACATAAGCCAAATCAAATACAAGTCCAACAAACAGAGAAGAAATACCTGGCTTATCTGTGGTCTTCCCCTTTGAGACAAGAGATGACAAAAAGCAATTAAGACCCGGAGAACGGAGAACTCGGTGCTTTAATTGACGTATAGCTTCAGTAGTAGTTTAAAGAACACCTTCAAGTCGCTCAAGCTCAGAGAACAAGGCAACATGGGGATTGACAGTGGAGGTGCCCGAGGCAACACACTATAAGTCCACCACCCGTGGTTGCAGAAAAATATGTGGAGAAATATTCATCAAGGGAACAGACTCCAAGATACTCGATTCAAGCCTAGGGACCTCATCGGAATACAGAAATTGTGAAATTAAATAGGGAAAGTATAAGAGAGAGTAGGGCTTATTCTCAATAGCCAACAATGGGTCGATAATGTGACGTCCAAGATTGAAGCGGACTCCCTTTCCAATAGCATAGAGAAGCTTGACTTGAGCCAGATAAATTGTCACCACATGAGTACTTGGCATCCAATTAGTGACAATCACCTTGAACAGGACAAAGTATTTCTGAGTCAGCATAGAAGACCGGAGAGCAGAATTTGATGTCCAAGCAATGAGTTTGCCACCAATTAGAACTGTGGCAATCTGATCAGTTGAGATGTCCCACTCATCATCATATAACGAATCATCAACCACATTGGCACAGCCCAAAAACACATTCAACTGAGTAGCATCAAAATTAATGACCTGGCCCCTTACATAAACAACCCCAAAAGAGACAGCATTCACATTCAGAATATCACTTGTCAAATTTGAGTAAAACTCTTTTACCAGGACGGAGTCATAATGTTGAGGAAGCAAGGAGGCATGGAGTAGGGAACGTTCGGTAAGCAAAGTATGCAGACCATGACTTCGAAATTCATCCAAATTGATAGGTCGATCCATCACGACCCCAATATCTGACAAGGTATTCCATTTCTACTCAGCAGCTGAAGTAAAAAACTTAAAAGAAATCGCTTTGTCCACTGGCAGTCTGGCTGAGGGATGATATCTGGGTGGTTGTACAGATTTGCTACATCTCATCTTAAAACGCCTGCTTAGAGCCGGAGGAGGGACCGACTGTAGAGCAAACTGAGTCGAAGGAGGTACTTCAAATGCTGACGAGGAGTCTTCCACTAAAGAATCGATCACTCTAGCAACATCATCAAGAGGATCATTTTGATCCTGGACATCGGTGATATCAATAGGCACTGCCGAAGAGGATCTGACGCCTGTAAACTTCGGTCGGAGCCAAGAAGAGACTGCAAGCGACTAGAGTATCACATAGGGGTTGCTGATTTTTTCTCCAAAACTGCGTATAAAAGTTTTTCTTTATTTTTGTCCATACTGCAATGTTGATTAATCAGAAACTAGCAATACACGAATTATAATGTCCAGATGCCAACCCAATCAACACAAATTCTAGCAGGGAGTGAGACTCGAGTGAAAGAACTCACCACAGATACACAACCCAAAATTAGCCAAAATCACAGTCAATGAACTTGGAGACGTCAAAATTACTTCAACTTAGATTCAACACAGAGGATATCCGAACAGTAGTAACCCATGCAATTAATCAGTAAATCCACCAAAAATCACAAACCTAAATAGAACACAGGAGAACTAACCACAGCTTCAGCTTCAAGAACAACACAAGTAGTTGATAAAGTGAGAAGAAGATCCAGTACCAGATGAAAGGCACCACCGAAGGAACACGGATGAAAAGGAAGTTGGGAGAAGAAGAGCACCACCGAAGGAACACGTTGCCCACACCGTAGAGACTAAGAGGATGAAGCTTGCTAGGAGGATGAGGCTTGCGTTGGAGAATTCAACGTGGAGAGAGAGAGCAGCAACCGTGGATGGGAAGACGTTGATTTGAAGAGAAGAGCCTAGGTTGAAGAGTGGCGATGACAGTAGATAGAAGAGGATGTAAACAATTAGGGATTTAAATCCCTTACTAAAAGGAATGTTGCGTTTCTTTTTTTATTTTCTTTTTCTTTTTTCAGAAACAAAAAAATTATAAAAGCAGAAATTAATAAGAAAGGACACAAAATCCCAAGGCTCCTTTAAGTTTTTCAAACCTTACCGCATCAAGAGGTTTCGCGAATATATCTGCCAATTACTTTTCGGTAGATACATGAGATAGGATAACTGTCTTGCTTTCTACAAGCTCTCGAATAAAGTGATGCCGAAGATCAATATGCTTTGTCCGTGAACGCTGAACAAGATTCTTCGAAATATCGATTGCACTTTTATTGTCACATAAAATTGTTAACTCATTCTGATCAATCCCATAATCTTCTAACATTTGCTTCATCCAAAGCAGCTGTGAACAACTGCCTGCGGCTATGTATTCGGCCTCAGTAGTTGAAAGTAAGATTGAAATTTACTTCTTATTATACCAAGAGATTAGATTGTTTCCCAAAAAGAAAACAGCCCCCTGAAGTACTTTTGCGATCATCTAAATTTCCAGCTCAATCCGCATCACTGTATCCAGCTAGATAAGATGTTGAGTCTGATGTGTACCAAATCTCAAAATCTGATGTTCTGCTTACATATCTGAAAATCCTTTTGACGGTTATCAAATGTGTTTCTTTTGGATTCGCTTGATAGCGAGCACATACACCAACACTATAGCAGATATCTGGCCTACTAGCAGTCAAGTATAATAAGCTACCAATCATGCTTCGATATAAACTTTCATCAACACTTTTCCTATTCTCATCTTTGTTTAATTTCATTGAGCTACTCATGGGTGTTCTTGCATGTCTAGCTTTCTCAAGAACAAACTTCTTTATTATGTTGCGAACATATTTTGTTTGTGATATGAAGATTCCATCCTTCATTTGTTTCACTTACAAACCTAAAAAGAAGTTTAACTCACCCACCATACTCATTTTAAATTCTGACGTCATTAGCTTAACAAATTCTTCAACCATTTTTAAACGTGTAACGCCAAACACAATATCATTGACGTAAATCTGAGCTATCATAAAATCAAATTTACACTTTTTAATAAACAAGGTTTTGTCAACATTACCTCATTCATACCCCTGCTTGATAAGATACTAAGTGAGTCTTTCATACCACGCCCCCGGTGCTTGTTTGAGGCCATAATGTGCTTTCTTCAGTTTATAGATATAATCGGCATGAGCTAAATCAACAAAACCTTTCGGTTGCTCCACAAAGACTTCTTCTTGTATGAACCCATTCAAAAAAGCGCTCTTTACATCCATCTGGTAAAGTTTAAAACATTTAACACAAGTTATGCCCAATAGTATTCTGATCGATTCAAGTTGTGCCACAGGTGCAAATGTTTCATCGAAATGTATTCCTTCCACCTGAGAATATCCCTGAGCTACTAGCCTTGTTTTATTCCTAGTAACATTACTCTTTTCATCTGTTTTATTCCAAAACACCCACTTTGTACCAATTATATTTGTAGCTGGTGGTCTTGGCACTAATTCCCACACATCATTCCATACAAATTGAATCAAGTCTTCTTACATAGCTGCTGTCTAGTATTCATCTTGTAGTGCTTCTTTGACATTTCTTGGTTCAAGTGAGGAAGTATAGCACAAGTATCCTGCAAGTTCTCTATAATTGACCCTTTTTCTCTCTCTTATTTTTCTTTTTTCACTGATGTCCCCAATAACATTTTCTTCTGGATGGTTTCTTTGGATTCGAGATGAAGAACCTCGATTCAAATCATCTTCCAGTGAATTGATTGCATCATCATCTGAAGTAACTGAAAACTCTTTAGTTTCTGCAGTTACTTCCTTAACAGTAACTAACTGTAAATCACTTTCTGCAGCTGCTCCATTTGTAGTAACTGGTTGTAATTCACTTTCTGCAGTTACTTCATCTGTAGTAACTAACTGTAAATATGGGGAATTCTTCACTTTTTGTTTCATTTCTGGTTTGAGTTGATTTTGATGGTTAATTTCCTTTTTTATCTTCAACCACATGATCACTCATCAAGGATGCATCATTTATTACAATATTGATGGATTCTTGCACTTTCCTTATTCTTTGATTGTATACTCTATAGGCTTTACTATGAGTTGAGTACCCAATAAATACTCCTTCATCACTTTTGCTTTCAAATTTTCCAAGTTTCTCACGATCTTGAAGAATATAACATTTGCTTTCGAAGATGTGAAA
Source organism: Erythroxylum incrassatum (assembly GCA_026546855.1). Taxonomy (NCBI): domain Eukaryota; kingdom Viridiplantae; phylum Streptophyta; class Magnoliopsida; order Malpighiales; family Erythroxylaceae; genus Erythroxylum; species Erythroxylum incrassatum. The sequence goes on from JANVCL010000009.1 coordinate 345,516, forward strand.
ATAGCTCACATTTGGTTTCTTTCCTCTCCAAAGTTCATATAACGTCTTGTTTGGGAAGTTTCGAAGATATACTCTATTGCATATGTAGCAAGCTGTGTTCACCGCTTCAGCCCAAAATCTCATAGACATTTTGCTTCTGTTCAACATAGATCTGGCCATTTCTTAGAGTGTTCTATTTTTCCTCTCCGTAACTCCATTTTGTTATGGAGTTTTAGGTGCTGAAAATTCTTGTGAGATGTCATACTCATCACAAAACTCATTAAAGCTTGCATTTTTAAATTCTCTTATGTGATCTGAACGAATTCTCAATATGGTCAAAATTTTTAGATTCATCACCTGCACACATAGGCTCCTAAAAGCCTTAAACGCATCTGATTTTTCTTTCAAAAATGCTACCCAAGTATATCTTGAATAATCATCAACACAGGTTAGAAAATATTTCATTCCACCAATACTCTCATATTGTGTTGGCCTAACCAAATCCAAACGAACCAATTCAAGTATACGAGATGAGGTAACATATCTAACCTTTTTGTGTGGCACTCTCTGCTGTTTTCCCATCTGACACGCGTTGCAAATTGATTTCCCTTCTTTGTTCATTTTGGCTAAACCCCTCATGGCCTCCAATTTCGTCAATTTGCTTATAACATCAAAATTCAAGTGTTTAAGCCTTTGATGCCATAAATCAATATTATTTTCATGAGTGGCTGATTTACATGTAGTCATGACTTGCAGCATGCAACAATTATCAGCTAATCGCTTGCCACTCACGATACATTCACCTTGTTCAGTAAGTACCTTGCATTCATCACTTGTAAATTTAACTAACAAGCCATCATCACATAGTTGGCTTATACTAACCAAATTTGCTTTCAAACCATCAACATGAAGCACATTCTTGAGAGGAGGCAAACCATCCACACATAATGTTCCTCTACCAATCATGGAAGCTTTCTTTCCATCTCCGAAAGTTACATGACCATCTATACAAATCTGATAATCAATCAAGTAGGTCTTTTCCCCCATCATATGACGAGAACATCTGCTATGAAAATACCACCCATGTTGTAAAGTTGCCTTCATCAATGTATGAACTACAAGAGCTTGCAATTCACTCCTTTTTAACCAAAAATATTTAGATGCTAAGGATTGATGTTGAAATTGTTGTGAAATGTGCATACTTTTTCGGCCTTGCCTTCTTTCAAATAGCATTTGTAGCAAATGATAGCACCTCAGCCTTATGTCAGAGTTTCCTTTATTAACTTTCGGACACTCACCTTTGTAACCGATGCCTTTGAAATTCCCTTTAGCCTTACCAATTTCAATCAGCTTATTCAGTTTTTCGGTGCCTCCATTCATCATCCTCAATCCCTTTTCAGTACTTACCAATTTCATTCTAGCATTACCAAGCTCATCCGAAATCAACGTTAGCTTCTTTTCTAAGTCTTGTACGGTATTTTTCAGGCAAAGATTCTCTTCTTTCAATGTTTCACTCTTTTCATGCGTTTTCACGCATTTTTCATACAAAGCCTTGTAATTCTCATAAATATCCCCATTTTTATCATCAAGACCACTTCTGTCATTGTCATAGTTTGATATTGTATCCCGAGCTGAATTGATTTCGAGATTTTCAAATTTTCTCCCTGTTTTGTTGTCAGTTACTTTCTTCTCAGTTACTGTTAGATAAGTAAATGGACTTTTGCTGTGTAATGCATCCAATGCAGCATTGTTTGCTAATTCTTCTTCACTGCCGAAATCACTTTCAGATCATTTTCACTCCAGGTGGTTGTGAAGGACTTTCCTCTTAGTTTCTTCAATGTGTTAGCACATTCGGATTGAATATGCCCAAACCCCTAACATTCATGACACTGAATTCTTCTTGCCTTCCGTTCGCCTTTTTGTGTCTTGACTTGTTGGCTTGGGTTATTACTTGATGAACTTCCACCATATTTTCTATCGTCGGGTCTGTCTTTTTTCATTCTTTTCAACCATTTACCGAAATTTCGAGTGAGCAAAATCATGTCTTCATTCTCATCTGACTCATCTTCTGCATTGTTCACAATTTTTCCGGCTTCCACCTGCAGTGCCAATCCTTTGCTCCTTTCTTGCTTACCTCTTAAGAGATTCATCTCAAAATTCATGAGAATGCAGATGACTTTTTCCAATGGCAGATTATCAATTTCATAAGCCTCCTCTATGGATGCAATTTTTGGAATAAATCTCGGTGGCAGCGATCTCAGCGTCTTCTTGACCAATTTCACATTAAAGTACTTATTTCCCAATTGATGAGCTTGATTTGCAATGTCTCTCAATTTTTCATGAAAGCCTCCGATAGTCTCATGCTCATTCATCTTCAACTCTTCAAACCGCACAACTAACATTTGTAGCTTCGAAGCTATCACAGATTTTGATCTTTCATGAATGGTTTGCAAGACATCCTAGGCCTCTTTTGCTGTTTCACATGCTGAAATCATTGAGAAGTGTCCCCATCAATGGCATTGAATATCTCGTGCATTGCTTGTGAATTCCCTAGTGTACTTTCTTCTTTCAGTCTAGTTCATTCGGATGGATCTTTCTGAATTGCCTCTCCTTTATCATCAGTAATCATTGGATGAGTCCAACCGTGTACTACCAAACGCCAGGCTCTCATCCTCTGAGCTTGAATAAAGACTTTCATTCGGGATTTCCATGCTGGGTAATTAGAACCATCCAATAATGGTGGTTTGGTAATTGATGCACCTTTCTTTGTAGCTGTAACATCCCATCGTCAATGGGAAGGGTAGAATAGTAATTTAGAAAGGACTGAGAGTGGTTAGGGTTGTTTTGAAATATTCATGCACACCCTTACATGTGAATAGTGAAATTTGCACATGAAAATAACTGTACATGCATTCATAACATTTCCCGATATATATGCCTAAATGTGATTTTGTTGTAAAAAATGTGGTATTTGTGCTTGAAAAATTAATTGGAGTGATTTTTGTGTGTTTT
>JANVCL010000009.1:363722-377900 GCA_026546855.1 Erythroxylum incrassatum
AAGCTTTCCATAACTAAATGTAATAACATATAAGCGACATCAATCACAATAATATTTACAAAGTATTAAATGCTAAATATATATTAAAATAAACATGTGACAATGTATTGTATTCCACGTTTTAAAAAATTATCGGTTCTTTACATTAAAAAGAAGTATTACATTAAGATAATAAAATCATCTGACATCATTAAAAATAGGAATACACATTAAAAATTACAAGGCACGTAAATGCATTTAATATTTCAACTTTGCAAATGTATTTAATATTTCAACTTTGCATTTAATGCATGAATACACGTTGCATGAAAGGCATTTAATGTTTCAACATAAGCATTTAATATATGGCAATTATTTTATTTAAAGATGAAGCTTTTTAGTGAATAAAAAATGATGGAAGCTATGAATACATGTTGCAAGAAAGGCATTTAATGTTTCAACATAAGCATTTAATGTTTCAGAGATGCATCGAATGAGTGCAAGGCACGTAAATAGATGCATTTAATGTATGATTGGCAACATATAAGGCTTATTAGTCCACAGTTCCTCTGGGTTCTCTCATTTTTATTTTTCTTTGCTTCTTTCAGTATAGTTCGACACCTCAGTATCAACCTCCATAGATGGGTGCTGAGAGAACCAATCATCATCCTCTGTGGAGAGTCTATGGGAATATGGAACTTGTTCCGATGGGTGCTGAGAGAACCAAGAACGTGTTGATCCTTATGAGTGACACAGGTGGTGGTCATCGTGCCTCTGCTGAAGCCATTCGCGATGCTTTCAAGCTCGAGTTTGGTGATGAGTAAGGGTGGTTGTGAAGGATTTGGAAAGAGTACACAAGCTGGCCTTTGAATGATATGGAAATATACACACTAACAAGAGCTATGAAGACATAAATAAACACAAACCTGGATGAAGATGAGGCGTAGAGAGCATGAATATGTTGGATGAAGATGCGGCATAGAGAGGATGAAGATGCGGCATAGAGAGAAAAGAGTGCAGAGAAAAAAGAACAGGTTTTGAAAACGTGATATTTTTTGTTGTGAAATATCACGGAAACGTGAATTTTCCATTTTCGTAAAAGAGTTGCATTTTTTTATTTTTTAAAACAGTGAAATAAATCAAATACAACCAAACGTGATTTATGCAGAAGTTTCAATTTCTATAAAAACCGCAACAGGAAACGAGAAAAAAATTGAAAACAAACAGGGCCTAAGTTGTTTCTTTTTTGATAAGGAAAATGTGCATATGCAATGCACCTAAAAATCTTGAGATGTCTAACTACTAGATTGCTACCACTCCATGTTTCATTTAGTGTTTTAAATTTTACGTTTTTTCTTGGACACCAATTTAGTAAATAAACAACACCTAAAATGACTTTAGCCTAGAAAGTTCTTGGTAACTACCTTCCTTTCACAATGCTTCTCAACAAATCAAGAATCGTGCGATTTTTTCTTTCTACGATGTCATTTTGTTGTGGTGTATATGAAGTTATCAACTGATGAACGATTCCATACTCCTTACAAAATGTTTCAAACAACTTTGACATGTACTCACCTCCTCTATCAGATCTAAGTATCTTTTTATATTGCCCACTTTATTTTTCTGCTATTACTTTGAACTCCTTAAATTAATAAAGGGCTTTTGATTTTTCTTTAAGAATATATACCAACTTTTTATACTGAAATCATCAATAAAGGTAATGTAATACCTATTTCTACCAAGTGATGGTATATCAAATGGTCTAATTATATCTATGTGAACAATCTTCAATAGTCTTCTAGCTCTCCATGATTATCCATCTTCAAAACTTTGTCTATGTTGTTTCCCTTTAATGCATGCTTCAGATAATTCATCTTGTTGGCTAATTTTTGGAAATCCATTTACCATCTTTGCTTTTGATAATAATTTTAGGTCAATAAATCCAAGATGACCAAACCCTAAATGTCATTGCCATTATTCATCTTTAATGACAAACTTCATGCACTTTAGTACTTCTGATTGAATATCAAGTGTGAAAAGACGATTATTTGTCATATCAACTTTAGCAATTAATTCTCCACCTTGTTGATGACAAGAAAGCAATCTTTCAAGTGTATGTCGTGCCCTTTTTTTAGGAGTTGGCCAAGGCTAATAATACTACTTCTTAACGCAAGCACATAATAAACATCATATATATATACCTCTTCTCTCCATTTTTTAAGGTAATCATAAGTTTACCTTTAACTAGGATTTTTGATGAGTCACCAAAGTAAATTCTCCTTCAATAGTCCTATCCAAATTTGTAAACAACTCTTTTTGCCCACACATATAGTTGCTCGCACTAGTGTCAAGATACTAAACATTTTTCTTGCACTCTTCATTTCCTTTGTATGTTAAGAAAATAGGCGATTCAACTGTTTTATCTTTTATTGTTACAAAATGATTTGTTTCCTCCCTCTTAGGGGTTGATCTGCACTCATAACTAAAATGGGCATACTTGTTACGGTTATAGGATTGCACTTGTGATTTATCACCTTCCTATTGAAAATCGCCTCTTCTTCGGTTTTGGAATCCTCGACCACGAACTTATATTTGATAGCCTTCATTTGTTTGCCCTTTTCAAAAGATTGCCTACAACGTCCTTGTCTACCACATCCACTTCTATAAGCACCTATGTAGCTACTTTAATTTCCTCTAACGTATTCATAAACACCGCTAGTTTGATTGCTACCAATAGATAACTTGTTTTGCAAAGCTTATTCCAAAATTATCAATATTTTCATTTTGGATCATTCTTTGCTCATAAACTTGAAGAGAGCCCAAAAGCTCATCAAAAGAGATTTGTGACAAATCCTTTGATTCTTCAATGGGAGAGACAACATAATCAAATTTTCTTGTCAATGAACGTTAGAGTTTCTCCATCACCCTGACATTATCAAGAGCTTCTCCATTTTTTTCATCTCATTCGCCACCATTATTAGACAAGTAACATAATCACTAATCTTTTCAAAACTCTATATTTTTAATATCTCAAATTCAACTCTAAGAGATTGGAGTGTACCTTTTTAGTTTTTTCGACTCTTGGAAGAGATTTCTGTAAAGTTTCCCATGCATCCTTTGATGTTTTTGCCTTTGATTTTTTTTTTCAAATGTTGACTTCATCAACTCCTGGAAAGATGGAAAACAAGGCCTTCTTGTCCTTCTTGCGTGATTCCTTAAGTGATCGCTTATGCGCATTTAATAAAATTGCTTCGACAGTCGCATCTTCAAGCTCAGTGTAGCCCTCTTCAACAATCTCTTACAAATCTTGTGATCCAAGCAGTACCATAATTTGGATCCTCTAGTTGTCATAATTTGTTTATGTTAATTTTGAAATTTGAGGCTGAATCATTTTTGCCATATTTTATATTTTACGATCTTAAAACATAGTCATGAACCTAGCCCTAATGCCACTTGTTAGAAATGTAATAGATTCACAATTATAGCTCAAACAATAATATATTGATAATAAATGAATGTTACACTCTTCAATAGCTATTGCTATATGAGCTTATACATGCATACATTACAAACACAGGTCCTTTTATAGGTTTTGGGAGTCGATTTGTTTACCGACTTTGACAACTATAATTCTATTATCAAGATAACTCTATTAAGAAACTTTGACATCTAGCACACACAGTTAAGAAAGTGATATGCCTAAGTAAATACAATTCATTTGTTTTTGACTAGAAGAACCCAGAAGAGTTAAACAAGGGTTGTACTTCTAACAGATTTAAGTAAGATGGAAGCAAGCTTTATTGGACTAAAGCTAACACTAATCACGAATTGCAGGGTTTTCTTGGCCTCAATTGGTATTATTGCATGTTTATGTAGGAATATGGTTCTATCGAATCCCTCCCTATTAATCAACATGCTTCAGAAAAATTCTTTTATTTGGACTAAAGCTTCTTTGGCATCATTTGACAAATTTCAGGCGCAATGGCTAGTACTTCCATTCTTACTCTTTCGGACTTTTCTCAACCCTTTGTTGTTCTATCTTCTTATCGTAAAAAGGTTCTTTTGGTGGTAACTGATCAGTTCCTGATATGCTTCTCACTCGTCGTCTAATGTTACTGTGATTCGACTGTTCTTTAATTACACTTTCAATTTACATAGGCTGCCCGAGACTGTGAGATGTTTTTACTAATTCTTTCTGATCAGAATTATTTGGATTGAGTGGCACCATGCTATCCTATATCTATTTTATATATCTTCTGTGTTTTTTCAGGTGTATCCTGTCAAGTACAAGAACATAATTTAACTTAAATCAACCCCTCTATGTAAAGTAAACAAGCCTTTGGACCTTGAAATGCAGAAGAAATATGATTCCTGAAATGAATGGATCTCAAAGTCTAAGATTCCAGTTTTAGGATGCTGTTTTACATAACTATATAACCAGTAGTGACCAAATTCTAATCCTTCCTAATTATTAATTGACCCTGTATTTGTGCTTTGATTTGTTCCCTAGCATTAACTAGCATCATGTTCAGTATTGAGTCTATATTATTATAAGATCCACTTGACTGGATTTGCTTTCTTGTCTCATTATTGTGCATCAACTTCAGATGTACAGGCCCTGCCCAGATTAACGATATAAGAACCCACATTAAAGAATGTTGACTCTTAAACACATTACAGACAGGTCAATGAGCTGCAACTATGTTTTCCTGCTGAGAACAAGGTTAGGGATACCAAGGCCTCTACATTCTACTTCTTTCTTCAGCTCTTATCATAAAAGAAAAATAACATGAACTAAGGCTCAAACTTGTTCTAAACATGTTTAAAGTTCTTTTACTTTGCAGATAAAAACTGTGCTTTCAACACATTTACCCTTTGAAGAAGCACATATTCAACCATCTTCTCCTTTGCTCACTTTTTTTATTCGTTAGTGTAGAAGAAAGCCCTGTGGTCTTATGTCTTTCCATCACTTTTATATAATTTGTTTTCCATAATTTTAGAAGTGAAGTAATCATAATAGCTAATTTCGTAATTAAGTCATAAAATATTTCTTGTAATTATCAGTTATATTGTAGAAAAATGAAAACAAAAAACTGATAGTATAGAGAAAAAGGTCGCCAAAAGGAGATTTATATATGAATTTGTTCATAAACATAATACTGATTTATGTTTTGGCTTTGAGTTGAATTCATATGCTTCTGTAGTTATCATTCTCAAAACAAAAACTCAACTGCTAGTGAAAATTCAGATGCATCTTCACCAACCACAATCCTTCCTTTATCATGTTCTATACAAGTAGACAAAAAACAAGTCCAAACAGAAAACCAAAACCTTTCTTGTTTTCTGTGAGAGCTTAAATCAAACTCTGATATGAAGTTATTTACTTATTTTCATGGTTGAAAGGTTTCGTCGTCCGCAAAATATGAGAAACACTTCTGTGTTAGGATGGTCTTCCCTGGGTTTGGGTTGAAGATGGGACAGTGTACAAGGATTTCAGCTGCCTACTGATCAACTTGCTATCACAGAGAGCCAGCTGTAGTTGAACATCATCTGACCACCATTGCTCTAATGCATGGGCCTCCAGAAACTTTTGCTTTCCCTTTGACACTACAAACAACTTTGCTGCAACTTGTCCATTTGAACGTGCCCCCAAATTCTCCTTGTTGCCATTCTTATCTTCCAGTCCATCGGGTCCAGCATAGGAACAACAAATATAATCACTATTATTCACATATAGATGAGGTACCCATTTCTTTAGCTCCATGGTACCATTGCTCCCAAAAAAGGGTATCCAGGTCCTGAATCCGGAAGCAGAAGTCATAGCAACGGTATTAGCACTAATGACCTGGTTTTCAACATTTGAAGGAAGCATCGCTCTAATTTTATTCCAAGCAACCCCAGCTTTTTCTCCAACATTTCTTATGCCTGCAGCAAGAGAAACAGAAGGAGGGTTAAATAAATGAGCCTCGACGTAAATTCCCTCCTTCGCCAATGCTTTCCCCACTTGGAGGGCAAAACCAGCTCCTAAAGAATGACCTGCAACACAAACATTGGCACTTCCGTACTTTCCAGCAATTGATTTCAAGGCTTCTGATGCTGTTTTGAATCTCACAGAACCTTTCAAACTCTCCCAAGCCAGAAAACGGAGGTCGTCCAGAACATCCCTATATATTGTTGGGCTTTTGAGTAATGTCCCACGAAGTGCTAAAATTGCCTTTGGTGCTCCACTTGGTCTGATTAGTATCAGATCAGCAAATGCTGCAGATTGATCCCATTCTAATACGGCACCAAATATTGATCCATCTCGTTCATCAATCAAGGTTTGGACCAACTTATACTTGTATGGTATCCACCATTTTGGGGCAAGGGCATTTTCTTCACTTCTGTTCTCCTGTCTGTCAAGTTCAAGCAAGTAAACCGCTTGAATGAAGCAGGCAATTACTGTTCTCTTGTAATTCTCATCTTTCCTGTAAACATAAAACATTAATAAGAAGCAGCCCTAATATGTGCATGCATTTACTGATTATCCTTTTCTACTTTCTTGCTCATTATAGCTTATTCTTTTCACATTTAGAAAGTAGAAACATATCCAACATTCTCTCTGCCCTGGCAACTGTACCTTGTTATGTTACAAAATATTCTGAAATCCATACTGAAATTTTACTGTTTTAACCTGCAAGTTAATAACTTTTAATTGGTGAATTAGAAGATTCCAAGTTTCCAACTACAACAGAAGTCTTAGATTCGAAAATAAAATTTCCCTTTTAGATCCGAGCAATCAACGATATATGCTAATGAAGCTATCTCCGACACAAATCGAAAATGAATCACAAAGATCATCTTAAAGTCGACTTTTCATAACCATAAACATCGCTGGTTTCCAAAATCTTACTAAACTGAAGCGTTTAAACGAAACCGGCTTAAACTCCTTACTTACTAGTTTGGAAACGTGAGATACTCAAAATCAACCTTCCATAAGAAGAACAGGGTGAAGCCATTAAGTGAAATCACCACTAGATATGTAAAATAAAAGGATTCTATTGAATCTGTTTATGCCAAAAGGATTTAAAGAAGAAAATAAATCCAACCAGCCGAAACTCCATATTCCCTTATATGGAGACATAAAAATTTATCACAGAAAAAAATGACAACAAGAACAACCTAATAAGATCTAAGGAGACACCCACAAAAGACAAGTAATAATAAAACAAACATTAAAAAAGAAGAAGAAGAAGAAGAAGAAGGGATGCAATCTAAACGCTAACCAGCTAGAGTTGATGATGTCTCTCCAGTTAGGAAAAGCAACATTACGAGGCCCAGAGACATGAAATGCGTAGGGGTGTGCTTCTTTGGCTTGGACCAGCACCACCTTGCTTTCCTCCGGGGCACTTGGATTAGCCATTTCGCTTTGGGCTTCGTCTTCTCTCGTGGTTGGCGGTGCTCCGTTGCTTTGCATTTGGCGTTTAAAGGAGCTGTAAAGATTTGTTGGTTGCGCCGTCTCCTCCACGAGAGAAGACGTCTCCTCCAACTGTTCCCATTTAATTTACTTACCAAGATTGGAGGAGAAAATGAGAACCTGAATTAGGGTTTAAAACAATTTAATACTTTCTAAGAGACCAAAAAAAAACAAACGGAGCTAGGAGGAGGGACATCATCGGCGTGCGAGGCCCGGTAGATATGTAATTTGGAAGTTCTAACAAAAAGTTGAGACATGCATGTAGTGAATTTGTTTTGTTGTGCTTCAAGATGCTGCCCAGAGAGGAAGTCGCCGTCACCGTTGTCGTCATCGCCGCTCTCCGCTGACCCCACAACTAACTCAACTGGAGAGCTGAAAGCTGAAAGCAGAAGAAGAGCGTAAGCCTTGCATTGCTTTTCGCTGCAGAGAGAAGGTAGAGAGAAGAAACCAGAGAAAAAACTAGAGAACAAGAAACGTCAAGAGTATAAACCAGCTGGTGGGAAATGAAGGCGCGAGCGAAAATGTTTAATTTTAAACTGCCTTTTGCGACGTTTTGTGTAATAAAACATAGTGGTTTTTATTTCACGACGTTTTATTAATAAAACGTCGCAGAACATGTTACAATTATGTGATGTTTTGTAAAAACGTCATAAAACATTTCAATTTTTTATGACGTTTTCTAAACGTCACAAAAAGTTTAAATATTTTGTGAATTTTTTTTAAAATGTCGCAAATAATATGTTATTCTTGTAGTGCCATTATTTGCAGAATTTTTAGGGATGCATTTGGACCTCAAGCTAGCATGGGCTTAGGATACCGCCATGTAGTCTTTAAAGTGGATTCGCGCGCAGTGACCGATCGGCTCTCTTCTTCGTAGGCGAGGGCATCATCCTTAAACCCTTTAGTGTTGAGCATTCATGAACTTCTTTCCTGTAACTGGATTGTTTTAATTAGGCATAGTTATCGTGCAGGTAACCATTGTGCGGGTTGACTTGCAAATTTTGCAGAACATTTCTCCTTAGGAATCACTTCTTTTGAGCACCTCCTAGGAGATGCATACCTCTCCTTGTTGAGGATGAATCAGGGGTCTGTCACCGGAGAATTATTATGTAATTTGTTCTATTTTTCTTCCTTTGTTAAAAAAAACGAACAACAAAGAAAAAAGGCCAATCATTGCACTGATTAACGATTTGTTTTAGTATGTTTCTAAGGAGAGGGAGTTCTTAAAACTTCTGGTAGCTGCCTTTTGGTTCCATACCTTTTTGTCTTGTTGAAGCGTGAGATAAAGACAAAGATCGTGACATGTTGCATTGCTTACCATTAATCCACGCCACACGGGTTCCACCAATCATTAGTTCTCGAGGTTCATCATATGATTGTGAAAAAAAACCATCATCAAGATTCAATGAACGTTATAATTCAGGGACACAAGTTAAGCTATTTAGTCTACTGGGGTCACCTGTACGTTGCAAGCTTTTAATGGCATGTATTATTTGTGTCCAGTGCGGGAATAATGTCAAGAAGAGAGTACGTAATCACAGTATCAACTTGTGTATCTTGTAAAATGACAAACATTCAGTACACAAGTGATGACAAAAAGTGGTCAGGGTTCTATATTTCCATTTAAAGAGGTCTACTTTTCTTGGGAGATCGATTCAACTGGGGTACAGACTTTTCCATTAATACGTAACATTTATCTCATACTAAGAGAGGCCTTGAGTAGCACTGTATTACTAACTCTAATGGTGGACATTTTGGCATCAATTTAATGATTGAATAAGGATTCTGTCATCCAAAATTTTAAATTGCGTAATACAAGTTATATTATAGTCACAAGTGATTGCCACAAGATGAAAAATAATGAGTTGGTTAATAGAGGAACCATTGAACTTGATCACGAATGAAATGACAATCAAGAGCCACATGCTTCATTTGTGAGTGGAAGACAGAATCGACATACAAATTCATAGCACCCACATTGTCAGAGTAAATGAACAATTGATCTTAAAGGGAGAAATGAAGGTTAGTAAACAGAGAACAAATCCAACACAATAAAAGCAATTGACGAAAGATAAAGATAAAGATAAAGATTGTTTATCCTAGAGTCTGTTACGTAGCTTAGCTCTAGCTTTCTTATCTTAATTTGGTATACAAGTTAGATTAGCTCTTTCTTACCATTAGCTTTTCTATAGCAACCATGTAGCTGTCTTGTATATATAATTGGTCGTCCACATCAATAATACGTTTAAGAATTTTCTATTATAAACTCTTTTATGGTCTTAGAGCCCAAAGTGGTTTAGCAACCTATGACCGTTGCTAATATCATTTCAACCTTCACTACTACAACTGAAAACACAGTCTCCACTCCACCAAATGTTGTTCAACAATTACATACAAAATTAAATGCCACCAACTACCTATTATGGAAATCCCAATTAATGCCAATATTAAACAGCTACAAATTAGCTTATTATATATGTCGATAGTACAATAACATCTCCTCCACAAGCTGTTAACAAAGAATCACCAAACCCTGTATATGATTTGTGGTTCATAATGTACTTAGTTAGATAATTAGCTCACTACAGAAAATTAGACTATAGGCAATAAATGAAAACGTAATCAAGTTGTCAAAAAATCACACATGATTATTTCCGATGTTTTTAAACATCACTAATTTCTCATAGCAAAAAATTATACGGGACATATCCCAAAATCATAGACAAACATTATTAGCTAGGAACTTTTTTGTACCTAAAATACTATAACTATGTATCTAAATATGAGTATAAGTCAACATTGAAAGGAAAAAAATTAAGCCCAAATGTTAAGCAATGGCAAAAAATTGTAGCCAATACTTTTTGGCTATGTTTTATACATTCTTAGTGATATATGTTTTGCCACGTTTTTCTAGTTTCTGTGTTAAATCTTTGAACCACATTTTTTATAATTTCGTAAGCAAAGTCTTTTAATTATGGGTGTGAAAAACATTGCCAAATATTTTTTGTAACTTTTTGCATAATCTATAATGTTGAGCAATTTACAATGTTTTGTATATAATGTATCAATATATATTTTGTTATGAATTATTTAGTTATTATTATCAAATTAAGTCGTAGAGAAACATTATTAATTCAAAATGTTGAACATTCCTTATATAAGTAAAATTATATAATTATAATCAAATTGCACCAATAAAGTAATATAACATTAATTATTGATCCTTTCACTACAAGAAAAAGAGTTGTTACCGACAGAAATTATCGGCGGAAAGAACACATATTCCGTCGGTAACATACTTTTCTGACGAACATAAACAACGGAGATAGTCGTCGGTGCTAGCGCAGTCGGTATCAAGTACCGACGGTGAGGCTTATCGGTTGGTATTACCGACCGAAAAGGAGAAGCATCAGTATAAGAAGCAGACGCCTTCTGACGGCACCGTTGGAAGGGAAAGCATAATTGCCGACGGTATCGTCGGCGTAGTGTTGGTGTTTTACCGATGGTACCGTCGGCGTAGTGTTGATGTTTTACCGATGGTACCGTCGGCGTAGTTTTGGTGTTTTACCGACAGTTCGTCGGCGATTATAATGTTCCTTCTGCCGACGGCTCCGTCGGTGAAGCATTGTCGTTACCTATCAATCATACACTAAGACTACAGAGAAATACCAACACAGAGTAGAGAGAAGATTTAGAGCGAGAGATATTTTTGAGAACAGGGGCGAACAGAGTAGTTTCAAGAACTCAACAATTTGTTGAGATTTACTCAGATATTATTGATTGACACTTTACAGAATGTTTCTTACACAAATCAACTTGAATTACAGCATTTATATTACTCAACTCTTAACTGTCAAGTAACTAACTAATCTTGATCTTCTGTGATCACTTCCTTTGTACATCGATGCATGGTTTGCATGTCTGAGCTCATCCAACGTCTGTCTGAACTTCTGAGATATCTCTAACATACTCCTCCATGGATCAGAGGTTCAGCTTCTGAATCCCAACCATTTCCCTTAACTGCTCAAATCGCGAAACATTGAACCCTTTTGTGAACAAGTCTGCAATCTGATCATCCGTATTAATATATTGAAGTTTCAATTCTCCTTCCTGCTGAATATCTCTTAGATAATAGTATCTAAGTTTAAAATGCTTGGTTTTGCCATGGAAAACCGAATTCAATGAGATTGAAATTGCGGCTTGATTATCAATATTAACCACGGTAGCTTCTCCCAATTGAACTTATAAATCTGCCAACAATTTTCTCACCCAAATCACTTGCTTAGCCGCTGCTGTTGCCGCCACTAATTCTGCTTCCGCTGTCGAGAGTGCCACCAATTCTTGCTTCTTCGACGTCCATGAAAAACATGCTGAGCCTAACGTTAGACAATATCCTGTGGTACTCTTCATATCTTCAGTTGCTCCACCCCAATCGCTATCAACATAACACATGAGCTCGCACTTTCCAGTCTTCTTGTACAACAATCCGTAATCTATTGTTCCCTTCAAATACCTCAAAATTCTTTCTACCGCCATCACATGTTGCTTTCCTGGATCGCTCAAGTATCTGGAAAGCATTCTTACTGAATACAACACATCTGGCCTTGTAGCTGTGATGTACATTAAGCATCCGATCATACTTCGATAGTTCTTCCTATCAACTTCATCATTTTCCTCCTTCTTTACTAATTTCTCCTTCGGACAGATTGGGGTTGAAACTGGTTTACACTGATCCATTCTGAATCTCTTCAATACATCTCTAATATACTTCTTTTGACAAACGGTGATGCATCCTGCTCGTTGACATACCTTCATGCCTAAGAAATACTTCATTCCTCCGAGATCAGTCATTTCGAAGGTTTCATTAAACTGCTTCTTCAAGTGATTTATCTGCTTCTCAGAACTCCCTGTAAGCAGTAAATCATCTACGTAAATCGCAACCACAATCACTTCCCCTTCTTCCATCCGCACATACATCGTCGGCTTACTGCAACTTCTGTTGAATTTAATTCCTAACAAGAATTCGTCGATTCTCGCATACCAGCACCGAGGAGCTTGCTTCAGCCCGTAAAGGGCCTTGTTCAACTTATAGACCATCTCCTCCTTTCCTTTAACAACAAAGCCCTCCGGTTGCTGGACATAAATCTCTTCTTGTAGGATGTCGTTAAGGAAGGCGGACTTCACGTCCATTAGATGCACCTTCCACCATCTTTCAGCTGCCAGCGCCAACAATAATTGGATAGTCTCAATTCTAGCCACTGGAGCAAACGTCTCCCCGAATTCGATCCCTTCAATCTGCACGTATCCTTTTACAACGAGCCTCACCTTCAGTTTGTTTATAGAGCCATTTGGATTAAGCTTCGTTTTGAATACCCACTTCAAACCTATGGGTCTCTTGTTCGGTGGTTTATCAACCAGACTCCAAGTTTGATTTTTGTCTATCATAGACATTTCCTCCTCCATGGCTTTTACCCATTTTGGATTCCTCAATGCCTCTTGGGATCGGGTCGGCTCCAGAACTGCTTCATTGCTTCTCTCATATATTTCCGCCAGGCTTCTCATTCCTCTTACTGGTACATGATCAAAGTCTTCCTCACTTTCTTCTTCGGAAATGGGCTCACCTTCAGAATTTCGTTCTTCCTGATCACGTGGTGGATTCTGATCCGCAATGTTTCCGGGTTCTACCTCCACTTCTTCTTTATGGTGGTCAGTGTGGTTTACCGTTGTCGGAGTGTTTAAAGGCAACATCAATTTCTAGCTTTTGTCTCCACCTGCCTCCCCGACTCTGGGCCAAACCTAGCATTCGTCTTCAAAGAAGTGTACATCCCTACTAACCTTTATTTTCTTCTGGTCTGGAATATACACTCTGTATGCCTTACTCACCTCCGAGTATCCCACGAAAATCGTCGACTCTATTTTTACGTCTAGCTTGTTTCTCTTGGCTTAAGGAATGAGGACGCTACAAACCGATCCGAATACCTTCAAGTTGCTCATCTTTGGCTTGAAGCCATGCCACAGCTCATGTGGTGTTTTATCCTCGAGTGTCCTGGAGTGTAGGGCGTGGTGAGCTGATGTTTTATTCCTGCTGATTTATAGATCAAGCTAAACTCATTAGATAAAAATTCTGAACTGTTATCATTCCTCACCGACTTGATTTTTAGGTTCGTTTGGTTTTCTACGTAAGCTTTGAACTCCTCGAACACCTTTGCTACTTCTCCCTTACTATTTAGACAGTAGATCCAGGCATATCTAGAGTAATCGTCAATGATCAGGAGGAAATACCTGCTTCCACTCAGGGAAGCCACCGGCATGGGACCACAGACATCCATGTGCAATAGCTCCAGTCTCTCTTTAGCTCTCCAATTTGCCTTCAGGAATGGTGCCCTAGCTTGCTTCCCCATCATGCAGACTTTGCATGGCTGATGCACGTACGGTGTTGTTGGTAAGCCCTCGACCATATTCTTCCTTATCATTTCATCCAGTCCCTTCATGTGATAATGTCCAAGTCTCCGATGCCAGAGGTCTGGTTCAGTTGAGTCTCCCACAAGCGCCTCTTGGTGCAACTCCTCGGGTTTCCTTGAGAAACTCTTGTTCCTCATACGAGTGCATAGTATTTCCTGTCCATTGTTATCGAAAACTTTGCATGAATTCGATTCAAAGTGCACGGTCATACCTTTCTCGATCAACTGTGCTACACTCAGGAGGTTATGCTGAATCTTTGGAACAAATAACACATCCGAGAT
>JANVCL010000009.1:412801-423484 GCA_026546855.1 Erythroxylum incrassatum
CTACTTTACTCTTGTCTATCATTTCTAATTCAAAAATTTTCATTCATTTGTTCTTTTCTCATGACTAATCACCAAAATTTCTCATTCAATAATTCTACTTCTAAGAAAACGTTCAGGGTCCATCATATTCTCTCTAGTCTCTTAAGTTTTATGCACTTAAAAGAAATGCTACAAGGAAGGAGTATCCAAATTCCACTCTAAATGTAAAAAGCTTGGTATTTTTATTTTGAGCTTTATTGAAGACATTTTTTTCTGCTCTAAAGCTGACGTTCTATCAGTCACCTTCATTATAAAAGCTTTCAAAATTTTCAACTAAATTTCAAGCCTTACAATTAATAAGGACAAGTTCAACTTATTTATCCCAATAAGTGTGACACAATTAGCTGCTAGATTGATACTAAGCACTAGATTCAAGCTAGATTATCAACCTATCAAGTATTTTGGGATTCCTATCTCCTTCATTGAACCTATTTTTTCAAACTTCAAGCCTCTTCTTAACAATATTAGTAACAAGAATAATAGTTGGACTTCTAGATCACTATCCCTTATTAGCAAATGTTAACTAATCAACTTTATGCTATCTTTTTTTTCAGTACATAGTGGGCCTCTCACATTGTATTTCCCCAAGCTATTTTTAAGACAAGAGAAAAATGTTTTGAAATTTCTTATGGTCAACTAGCAACAGCAAAGCTAGAAGCTACAAAATAAGTTGATCTAATATTTGCTTACCTAGAAAGAATGTTTGCCTGAGAATTTTACCTATCAAAAGTCCTAATTATGGTCTCTTAGTCAAAAGAATATGGAGACTTATCCAAGATTACCAAGCTTTATAGGTTCCATAGGTGCATATATACTATATAAAGAATCAAAACCTCTAGTTTACTAAGCTTCTAGGAAATGCTCTTGCCTCATGAAACATTTATTCAATATGAGATGGAACATTAGGGACTCTTGCAAATCCACTGACAAGAATGGTAAGAGTACCTCATTTTGGTATCATCATTGAACCCCTTTTGGTCTCCTAGATTCTATCATTGAAGCCACTTCCTTGAAGTCAATTATCCTACTAAGGCGTCAATTATTGAAGGTCTATCAATCAACTACTTTGATAGATTCAATCTTGCAACAAACTTTTTCCGATTCCTCCTTAGCGTCACATTAGACAATTAAGCTGAAGATTTTATTTCATGGAGTCTCACTCCGTCTGGTAGCTACACAAACAAATCTTGTTGGTCCCTCTTTAGTAATCCCTCTTGTGTTGTACCTTGGCAAAAAATATTTTGGATAAAGCATAATTCACCTAGATCATCAATCATACTATAGCAAGCTATGGAAAATAACCTTCCAACCTCAAATAGATTAGCCAAATTCTCTCATTTACCTAATTGGTGCACAATTTTTAAATCTCTTGAAAATATTAAGCATTTATTCTTTCAATGCCACCATAGCAATTACTTATTGCAAGTAATCCTTCAGCTCTACAGTGCTAACAGTCCTCCTATCTTCTAGTCTAGCATTGTTAAATGGAATCAAAATATTATGATGAAGTTTGAAAGGGATTTATAGATCTTCGTATTGGAATTTTGGAAACTTAGTTTGTAGATAATGGGATGAAAGGAACAAAAGGATCTTCACTGATAATGCCAATAGTAAAGAAATATTTTTACAAGCTATATAGATAAGAATTAGAGCACACATCTTTATCTACAAGGATAAGTATTCATTCAGCCATCAACAGCTTACTAAGTGGAGAATTAATTAACACTATCTTGCACTTTCACATCCTTTATTACATACTAGTCTTTGTATTATTATAACATTTTGATGATCATCCTTTCCTTGGATGCTATTGTATACTCTCAAAACTCCCATGTTTAGCCTTTTATGGAACTAATATATTCATTATTTTTTATAAAAAAATCAGCCATTGCTTTAGTAAAGACCCCCTAATTCATGAATCTGACAATCATATGTATATATTAGATTTCATGTTATACATGAATGTGTTGTAGACAAAGTGATACAACTCAATTATACAAAGTCTCAAGGTTAGATTGTGGATATTTATACCAAGACTCTTAAACTTGATACTTTTGATATTTTAAGAAACTTACTTAAAATAATTAAAAGTCATATTTAAGGGTAGAAGGGGACGAATTGTTTGAAAATACACTTAAAATTAATGTTTGAAAATAAACATTACGTGAACCCAATTATCATCTCTTATCCAATTTGAGAACTTAGAAATATGTTATTCATGTATAGGAAGTATTTATTTATGTAATTAGAAGTACGTTATTCATGTATTAAAACTTCCTTAGGATGATGAATCTTTGTCAGATGGAGTCCTATAAATACACATTTAATCTTAGTTCAAACATAACATAGTGAACATAATATTATTTAATAAATTACCTTCTTTTACGAATATTTTTTCTTTCTAAATCCACCACTACTCCAAGAAATCCCTCCTTCTCAGTCCACTTCTAATCCAACATTAATAGTTCACGAATTGTAATGCTATCATATCAACTTCCAGATTTGTATTAAAGTTTAATTAAGCTTACAGTTCCGCTATTTACAATACAACCGTTGAATGACAGACGGTTGTACTGAAATAGACATCAAAGAAAGAATTGAAAAGGCCAGAAGATGAAAAAGAAGACCAAATTGTATATTCTTCTGTCTAATCGGTTTGGTGGTCCGAACTCAGTGGTCTTTATGATAGAGGATGATAAAAACTCCTCTAGGAGTACGTAAACATAAATTGATTGAAGAAAAAGGCATACTTGGTCATAAAATTTAACTGTAGACCCAAGGCATTGGGAGTTTTCAATCACCTCTATCAAGCACAAAATTTCTTATATGTGTATATTTATTGCAGATTCTGTGGCAATTGCATTTAGTAGACAGTAGTCGAATATCCAGTGGGGGGTCTAGAGTTAAATTGTGTGTAATTAGGTCAGCGTAAATCAAAAGTTCAAAAGGATTGAGTAGTGACCATTTTTAGATCGTCTCTTGCATGATCAGTGGGGTTCCCCAAGATGACTCCTTGCTTTTGTATATATACCCATTTCTCTTGGAATAGGTAAAAGAAGATCATAAGAGATAGCTGAATAGTGAAAACTATTCCCCAAACCTCTATTCTTCTTGACGTCCTCTGATGATATGCTACTAATCCTGTGAATACATTGACGAATCCCAGCAGAGACACCGTAGTTCCATGTATCCAATGAACAAAAAACCATACACTTCTTCCTCTGGATCCCCTGTGCATAAGGAATACATTAATTAACACGTAAATATATATTATTTTCTGTAATTCATCACAGTCAGTCTGCAACTAATTAAGATGAATTCCATGGTTTACCTATGTGGCCTTATGAAACCTAAAATGGCCTGCAGCCATATCATACCATATAGAGCCACTCCTATTCTTTGATGATGGTTACTGAAGGAGTTGTCGAAGTTCTTAATTGACATCACAGCTCCTGCGGTGGCAAGAAGTAGAGAAACTACCTGCCAACCCAATAATCACAGTTCATGCTATTATAACTTTGCATTACGTACCTTTTAATCTTCATATGCAACACAACACCTAACTCTTAATTATTTAGAATAAGATTGCCATCTAATGAAGTTCCAATCAGCATTTACTTTAAGATAGTTGTCTTTGCTTCCTTGTCAAGCAATAATGACAGAAGCCACATCGTATATAAAAAACACATGGACGTTAGGAAACTTTTTCACTTTATTCTACTTTCACCATCGTTAAGGACGAAAGGAGTGGGGTACTTATCTACCTGTAATATGCAGAGTTGAGAGCTTTAACAAGGTCTTGCCATCTTTGTGCAAAATGTGGTTTGTGAATGACTCATGTTTACTTTGCAGAGATGAGCATATGCAACAGAAAGACAAAAGGTTGCCATACCTGTGAAGTATAATGAACATAGAAAAGAATCTTGAGCTTCCTTCTACATTCCACTCTGTGAGACATTCTGACGGCGAGTATGCCAGCAGGCATCAGAAACCCCATTGAAGCCCAGAGTAGAAATCCATGGACTGTAACCTCAAACGACAGTTTGGGACTCAACTAATATTTTTTGCACGGAATCACCAGTCAGCTTTTGAGAAAAAAATATTTACGTTCTTACTGATAAAATTAAGCCATACGATCCCAGCAAAGTAAATATGGCACTATAAACTTCAATCGGGAGTTCGAGAGTTAGATAGGATCTACGAATTCTGAACAGTAAAAAAAAAAGAGGAACAAATCTCATACCCTGTGCATGCTGTTCTTCTTGCTTGCATAGGTGCGTCCTGTGGATTTTTCATGCTCTTGAGATGAGTAAACAAATGGGAGAAAAGCTATCATATGAACTGTAATGGAAATAAGTTTCTCTAGCATTGGCATTGCTCCTCAGGAGGAAAAAAAAAGAGAGAGAGAGAGAGAGAGGCCTCAACTTCTATATGCACCAATGTTCGAGTTCCTACTTTTTTGTCGTGGAAAGAAAGTGCTAGGCTTGGTTCATTAAGCAGCACGCAGATTCTGCTACGAACGAATGGTCACGAGCTAGTTAAGGCTGAGCTTGGAGTATTTGTATACGAAGACAGGTTCAGCAGGAATGATTATTTGTCTCTTTCTCCTATCAATCTCCCTTTACCACCTCGTGAGCTGCCAGATGTTTGTTGCCACTTACCACTATATCTTTTCTGTATCTATCTATTTACTACGTAAAATTCACGGACTATGTTGTTCTAGAGGCTGGAATTATATTCTAAAAGATATTAGTGATAAAAAACAAACGCTTACATTCCATTATATCATTCTGTATTAAACAATCAGAGTGGGAATCCATAGTTAAACTAGCGTAATATGATTGCGTGGAGGTTGATGGTTTTAGGCGATTGAAAGTATGAAAAGTGAGTGTAGGGAATGGGCATGGATTGCGATTTCAGCCATGGTGGGGTTCACTGTGACAGAATATGGAATAGAATG
This sequence comes from Erythroxylum incrassatum, assembly GCA_026546855.1. Lineage (NCBI taxonomy): Eukaryota > Viridiplantae > Streptophyta > Magnoliopsida > Malpighiales > Erythroxylaceae > Erythroxylum > Erythroxylum incrassatum. The sequence goes on from JANVCL010000009.1 coordinate 417,801, forward strand.
TGGAAATTAGAACAAAGGAAAAAGGTCAAGTTTATTGCAGAAAAAGGTCTGAAAGTACTGAAGTGGAAACTTATCTTCTGCTTCCCACTAGGGGATATTGCGCTGTGTTTGGCATGCTTCAAAGATAGTATACATGTATTTATATAAAAGAAGAAGAAGAAGAAAAGAAAAAAGGTTCACGGTAAGTAATTGAACTTGAACCAACCAAGACGAATTACATAGCCCATAACAACTTTTTGGTTGTGACAGTGATTGCAGAACAGCTGCATGTGGTCCTTGTCAAATTCTAGCACTGCACCTTCTTTCATTATGAAGGAAAAATAAGTCCCATTGTCTTTTTTTTTCTTTTTGAGTTGTGTTGACACATAATTAATATAAACACATCCACAAGCACAAACAACACATTGAGATCATCCTTTTCTTTCCAGTTCTTAACTCAGAGCACAGTTAACCTTTTTTCCCTTTAGATTATAGATATTATATGAGCTCAGCCAGCGTACCATAGTGCCCATATTGATAATGTTGACACATCACATGGGAAATGTCCAACATGTAATGATCAAGTTGAAAGAAGAAAATGATGATCTCAAGGTAATATCACCATGCTTTGCCATAACTATTATTTGGAATGTGGATTAGAAGATTCATTTCATTATATATTCTGAGTATATGGGTGGAGCAACTGAGCCTTTGACAAATTGTATTCGAAGAATATCAAGTGTCGTTGTTAATGACTATACGGCTACCATTGTCTTCTCTTCTGAATGACTTAATTTATTATTTACTGGAATTGGGTCCTCCTCAGGAAAACAAGATTGCTAGGCTAGCATTACAAGAAAAATGTCATTTAGCAATAGATATTACTGACAGAAAACTTTTGAATTCCGTCGGTGACATAAATTTGCGACGGAGTTTACCGACGGACAAATGTGTCATAAAAACGACCGTATGTAAATTTACCGACGGACATTTATGTAACCGTTGACGGTTTGCTGTGACTGTTGGTAAATTTATCTACGATTGTTTTCTTCCGTCGGTAAATTTGTAGACGGTAGGTTATTTCGTCGGTAACATTACCGACGGTTATGATTTCCCGTCGGTGAGTATACCGATGGTTCAGCAAATCCTGACGGTAAAGTTGGTGACAGCTGTCAATATCACCAACAGTTATTCTTTGTTCCGTTGATAATATCATGGAATTTACTAACGATTTGTTGTGTTCCGTCGGTAAATATAATGGACTTTATCGACGTACTTGTATTTTCCATCGGTAAATATTTTTTAAAAATTAAAAAAATCCCGACATTAAATTTTATCTCATGATCTTATGGTTAATACATAATTTCAATAGTTATGAATTATCTGTGTATAATATTTTGATTTGTTTATATATTTAATTTGTTTAAACAAAAACTTGATTGATAATAGAAAGTTAAAATTATCTTAATTGATAATAAAAATATTAAATTGTACATAATAAGTATTTGTAATTCAAACGAAATGACTACAATCCGAAGCTTATTGACTTCATTAGTTGTCAACCGTCTACTAGATGTTGTTGTATTGGACGTGGAGGATTGCGAATAACAGTGTTCGCAAATGAACCTAACCCGAATATCTTTTCACAATAGTCCCTATCACCCACTGTATCAAGATATGTATGACTCTCATTAACATCTTGTTCGTGTTGAGACTGTCGCTGAATGCTTTCTTGTATTTGGTCCTATTAAAAGGCAATGTTTATATTAGTAAGTGATAATTATTAAGAATTAATATTAAAGCATAAATTTCGCATACATTAAATTCTTTACATCGGGTGTTGACGAATGTTACACCGTCATGCTTCTTAGTGTGAGTGTGCAAAAAGAGCTGACGAGGATGCAGGAATAAAATGTTATAAGTGAACTAGAATTTATAAAAATTTTGGCAAAGTTTCCTCTATTTTTATGATATTTACCCCATGTTGAACAAAGAAAATAACTGAACACAGACATATATGATACCAGACATTTATACTATTATAATTATCCATAATACATATATTTTTATTCTAAAATTCACACATCAATTTAAATTGAAATACAGCAAAGTAAAACAATTAGAATATAAGTGTAAAGTTTAGATACTTACAAGTCTATCTGCATTCTTGTGGTTGGTAATAGATCCTCCCGTATGTACGGGAAAATTCTATCCCCCCAGTCCTCCACGTTTGTTGGTAGAATTACGCTCTAAAATGGACATTGCCTTAGTTGATGTCCAATATTGTTGCCAACGACTCCATATTTAATTTGTTCATAAATCTAAGGCGGTTGTACACCAACCTTGTGTCTCGCACCAACAAAGTCCTGATAACTTGTACTTGCTCATCTCTCACACACTTTATGTATGACCGTGTCAAATTTACAATCACAAAAAAATCTTTCTGAAATAAAAAGAAAATTTTGATAAATACTTATAATGTAATAATATTTATCTAATTAATGTATACAAATCAATTAAAAAAGAAAATAATATTTTTTTATTGTACCTCAAACTCTTAATAGTAAAATTCCTTTGTGGCCTGGGAGATATTTTTCCATACATAACCCTCAAGATCAATCTTCTCCTTAAATTTTGATGTCATGTTTCTAGAGTACAGTCCAGACGGATTCAATCTAATATAAAAACAAATAATTTTATACCATTTTTAAAATTTAAACCTATAACTTAATTATAAACATATAGCGTTTTATGTATTTTCACTTACAAATTATTGACAATTGTGATATAAGTTCTTTCATCAGGTTCCTCAGCTCTAGGCTGGCAGCTGCCTCCTTCATCCGCATCGTTTACCTCTGATATCTCTATCGCTATATGGTACTGGATGATGTAGGAGTGGATGGTGTAGCATCAGGTACGAAAGGTGATGCCTTATCTGCAACTGTAGTAGCTGGAGGGAGAGGAGGTGATTCAGTTGTAGCTGCAGAGTATGATGGTTCACCTTGACAGTAAGTACCTCCGAATCATTGTCTAAACCTTAGTCATATTATATCTTATTTTCTCCATGGTGGCATATTTCAACCTGAAATTCATATCCCATCCTTTTAATTAATATTTCCCATTTTCATCTTGGTGTGTTTATGTTACTCTTACGACAACTCTATTAAATTTGCGACGGTAGTGATATCCGTCGCTAAATATGGAGGAAAATCATCTTAGAAAAAATTGCGACGGATTTTAGCGACAGTATAAAATTTTCGTCGATAAAGAAAGTGGGAATTGTTGGCAAAATAAAAAGGTATTAAAAAGTAGAGGAAAGGAAAAAACAGTAAGAAGGTATGATGATGAATTTATTCAATAACACATGGCTCACTAGGTCCTGTTTGTTATTGAGTTGAAGTGAAATGCAAGTAATTTTGACCTACCATGAGTTGTGTCTTTTTCAAGCTCGGATTCAATTCAATAGGGCTGCATGAATTCTCTAATCAGTTTTTAACAATGATTGAATAAAAATAGATCTCTGAGATGGCTTGAAGTTGGGATGTAGAAGTTCTTTAACTACTCCACCCTGAATGGTATTGACCTTGGGTCGGACTATACAACTCTCAAAGAACTTTCTCCTTTAACAATGGATAAAATTGAAGCAATGTTAATTGAAGGGTTGAAAATCCAATATGGCACATCTATGGAGGTCCAGTTAAGCATCAGTGCTTTTGGAAAAAACAGTGCCAATCTTAGTTGGTCCCTCAATTCTGAAGGCGGGTTAAACGACAAGATAATGACTTTGATGAATTGCTAAATCTTTCTATATGTAACATCCCGTCCCCATATTAAGGGTGAGGACACAAAATTTCAGTATATGGGAGCTCAAAGGGAGATAAAGGAAATACATTTTCTTGCTTATGCATAATGTTAGAATATATGCACATAAATATTGAATGTTTGCACATAAACATGCATTCATTGACAACTTCCTGGTATAATTGATGTTAAATGTGATTTTTTTGAAAATGAGAAGTAGAGGGAGTAGAAAGAGTGATCTTGGTATGAGTTGTGATAAGGAAAGATTTAGAAACAAAATTGGTAGTGATATGAAAAAATGTTCACCGAGTGTGCTTCGGTCTGTTAGCCATAAATTTTTATTAATTTATCCAAACGAGATAATTCTTGATTTTAATTAAATTAGAACTGTATGGCTACATTTCTTATGAAGACGTCTAATTTCAATTCTGTCTCTAAGAATCTCAAAATTTGACATGAAGTTGAGAGCTGGGTGCAGTACAGTGAGAGATGAATGTAAATTTATGTTCTGACTTTAGGAGAAAATCTGGATTAATCTAGATAGATTTTAGCAAAGTTTCCTTCTTTAGAGTTGTCGATATTTTTTTTATCTTTCCAACGGTATATAGTATGAAAATTTTGGACATCTGAGTCAAAATTTATAATCTTTATAAGTGGAGATGCTTTGAAGAGCAAAAGTAAGACGATGCTAATGAAAGAAGGAAGAAAACTTCGTCTTAGTTACTATTCATCTAAGACGAAGCTACTGTTCATTCACTTTGTCTTAGTTACTGTTCATCTAAGACAAAGCTACTATTCATCCACTTCGTCTTAGTTACTGTTCATCTAAGACTAAGCTATTGTTCATTCACTTTGTCTTAGTTACTGTTCATCTAAAACAAAGCTACTGTTCATCCATTTCGTCTTAGTTACTGTTCATCTAAGACGAAGCTACTGTTCATCCACTTCGTCTTAGTTATTATTCATCTAAGACGAAGCTACTGTTCATCCACTTTGTCTTAGTTACTGTTCATCCACTTTGTCTTAGTTACTATTCATCTAAGACGAAGCTACTATTCATTCACTTCGTCTTAGTTACTATTCATGTAAGACAAAGCTACTATTTATTTATTTCGTCTTAGTTACTGTTCATACCCATCGTTTTAAGTACTGTTCATCTTCTGTCTTCTGTTCCATTTTTGATCCTTCAAAAAATAGAATTTGTCTTCGAGGTCTTCATAAAAGTTGTAGATCTCGAAATCCTCTTTCAAACCATCTAAACAGAAAATCAATTTGACATTTGTAACAAAAGTTATGGCAATTGCGCCAAGATATGTATAATATGAGTAAGGACAAAAACATATTTGATTCTTTTAGCCATAACTTCTTCTCTAGACCCCCTAATGATCTGATTCTTGAACCATTAGATTCATAAGATATTTATCTACATCTCTACCAAATATTATAGCTATTTGAAATGAAGTGAGAAAGATTGAGTGAAAAACATAGGATGGGTACAGTGAGTATGTTCTTAAATAATATGAACTGGTGTTATTCCACTAAACATATTTCAGTATTTTGATGATTTCTGGATCAGTAGAGCTCCAAATGATATGCTTTTTGATTTTTGGTAAACTAGAGACATAAAGCTACAAATGGTATGAAGAAATTGGAATCTAATTCAGTCTCTAAGATGTTTAAATTTCAGTTGGATGTTGTGCTTAGTATACTGTTTTGGACAAGAGCAGTCCAAAAATATTTGAAGTATATCTTTTGAATCACTAAACCAAATTGAATAATTTTGGAGGCAGTAGAAACTTAAGACAATGGGGGATATTTTTTCGAAATAAAGTATTATGTTAGAATGTTTAAGGGTACTGTTGGCAAGACACTTAAGTATAAAAGACATAAGGCATAAATAGAAG
>JANVCL010000009.1:438328-456923 GCA_026546855.1 Erythroxylum incrassatum
AAGGCTGAATTAGAACTTAATTCCTTCATACAACTTGTAGCCTTGTCTCTCTAGTTTAATCCAAATAAAAAATCACCTCATTTAGATAACTAGAGATCAAGTTATGGCAAAAACACTGAAGCATACTCAATAAACATATGCATTTTCCTGCTTTTTGACTTCAACATATCACATAAAATCCATCTTGCATCTAAACCATATTTTCCATTTGAATTCAATTTCATGAATTCCTCCTTTCTTTTCACATGAATAATTGCCATATAATTCACTTAATTGTTCTAGCTTCCATATAAGGTTCGGGGTCCAATAGGGAGCCTCCTCTTCCGCAAGAGCAAGTGCCTACTCCCTTAGACCCCCGATTATTCCAGGCATTTTCTTAGACTTTTGTCCAAGCCATGGGCCAGATGTCGAATACTTTTGCTCCAGCCCCAGTTAAGAAGGGAAAACAATTTGATAAGCTCAGAAAGTGTGCGGCAATGGATTTCTATGGGACGACTGATCCCGAAGAAGCTGAAACCTGGTTAAGGAAGATAGAGAGGATATTAGAGCAAAAGGACTATAGGGATGATGAGAAGATTGAGTATGCTGCAAGTCTGCTATAAGGAGATGCTCTACATTAGTGGGAAGGTGTGCTAGGGAGTCAAATGAAACCGTCGGTGTTGGCATAGAAGGACTTCCTAGCTGCCTATAAGAAGAAGTATTTGTCTAAGGTTTATATTTAGCAGAAGTAGAGAGAATTTCTAAGTCTCACCCAGAGGGAGATGAAAGTAAGTGAGGAAGAGCGCAGATTTATGCAACTGTCCAAATATGCAGCTGAGATGATGATGAGTGAAGCAGCTAAGTGTCGTAGGTTTGAATTGGGATTGCACTTGGCCATCAGAGGAAAAGTGGTGGCGCAAAATTTTTGTGATTTTCAATAGTTGGTTGAAGCAGCATTGAAGGTTGAAAATATAGAGAACATCAAGAGTTTTGTGAACATAAAGAGAAAAGGGAGAGAACAATTCAGGAGGGGAGGTGGTACTCCTATGTCAAAGAGGAGTGCCAGGACTTTCCCTGCACAGTCTGAGGAGAGGAGCAGTGGTGCAAGCAAGTCTACATAAATGAGACTTGTCTCCTATCAAGCCTCAAAGGCTAGAGGTAGTAGAAGGGGGATGGGGATAAGCCACTCATTTCCAAATGTGATCATTGCGGGAAGTTCCAAAAGGGGGAGAGTTATAGGCTGACTGGAGCCTGTTTCAACTATGTAGAGAAAGGGCACATGGCTAGAGATTGTCCTCAGTATGTAAGACAGGAGAAAAATCAGATGCAAGCTTCAAGGAGGACTAAGACTGTGGGACATAAGACTACAATTGAGGTGGGCAGTTCTGATGCAGCTAAAAAAGTGAATTCTCTAGGAAGACCGAGGGGGCAAACACCAACTAGAGTGTTTGCAATAACACCGGAGGGCGTAGAAAGCGCTCCAAAATTTGTGACTGGTATGGTTACATTATTTGATGATGATATTGTTATTTTGATTGATCCGAGTTCTACCCATTCGTTTATTTCATCAAGTAGAACTGTGCATGGTAAAGACCTGAGCCCATTGGATACTCCTTTGATGGTTAGTACTCTAATCGACCAATATGTTATTATTAGTCAAGTCTATAGAGATTATGAAATATGTATTGATGGAGGATAATTAGCAGTGGATCTAATGCCATTGAAGATGGGAGGATTAGATGTGATTTTGGGCATGGATACATTGGAAAGGTATAATGCCAATTTAGATTGCAAACAGAAGACATTGGAGTTTGAGTTGGACAACGGAAGGAAGGTATAGGGGACAGGAAAGCAAGTCCGTCTAGAGTGATTTCAGCCTTGACAGTGGAGAGAATGATGAGGAAAGGGTGTGAAGCCTTCTTGGCATATGCGGTAGATATGAAGGTTGATGGAGGGAAGTTAGAAATATTCCAGTGGTCATGGAATTCCCAGATGTCTTTCCAAAAGAATTACCCGGATTACTACCACCTAGGAAAATTGAGTTTCCTAACGAACTTCTTCCAAGTACTGCACCGATCTCAATTCCGCTTTATAAAATGGCTCCGGCATAATTGAAGAAATTTAAAGAGCAGTTAGAAGAGTTGTTGGAAAAAAGGTACATTAGGCCTAGCTCTTCACTTTGGGGAGATCTGGTCCTTTTTTTGAAGAAGAAAGATAGATCATTGAGGATGTGTGTAGAATATAGGAAGCTCAATCATATCACTATCAAGATTAGATATCTGCTTCCACGTATAGATGATTTGTTTGACAATTGCAAGGGGTCTCCAAGATAGACTTGAGATCAGGTTATCATCAGTTGAAGATAAAGGAGTTCGATGTGTCAAAGACTACTTTTAGAACACGGTATGGACATTTTAAGTTCTTAGTTATGCCCTTTAGATTAACGAATGCCCTGCAGCCTTCATGGACCTAATGAATAGAGTATTCAAGCCTTTCTTAGATCGATTTGTCATAGTCTTTATTGATGACATATTGTTTTATTCCAAAAGTGACAAGGAGCATGAGGAACATTTGAGGATTGCCTTGGAGACATTGAGGAAGAAGGAGTTGTATGTCAAATTTGATAAATGTGAATTTTGGCTCCAGGAAGTGGTGTTCCTTGGACATGTAATTTCAGAACAAGGAGTGCATATGGATCCGAGGAAAATAAAAGTTGTGGTTAAATGGGAAGCGCAAAAGAATATAGCAGAAATGAGGAGTTTCTTGGGTCTAGTTGGTTACTACAGAAGATTTGTAGAGGACTTTTCCATGATAGTAGCCCCACTTGCCAAATTAACAAGGAAGAATCAGAAGTTTGTATGCACATAGGAGTGTCAGAATAGTTTTGAGGAATTGAATAATAGGCTCACAACTGCACCGATTTTGACGTTGCCTTCTAGTAGGGATGGATATATAGTGTATAGTGATGCCTTAAGGAAGGGTGTGTGTTGATGCAAGTAGATAAGGTGATTGCCTATGCTTCTAGGAAATTGAAACTTTATGAGATGAATTATCCTACGCACAACTTGGAGTTAGCTGTCATAATCTTTACGTTGAAAATATGGAGACACTACTTATAAGGAGTCACCACCAAAGTGTTTATAGACCATAAGACCTTAAGTATTTGATGAGCCAGAAAGCCAGGAAGAGCTGAATTTGAGACAGAGAAAGTAGTTAGAACTATTAAAGGATTATGACTTGATGATAGAATACCATCTAGGGAAAGCTAATGTAGTAGCGGATGCACTAAGTAAGAAATCTACTATGGCCCATGTGGGGACAGTGTATCTTCCTTTGTTGGGGGAATTATCCAGACTTAAGGTGGCATTAAGGCGAGCTGAATCTGTTTGTATATTGGCTAATTTAGAGTCAGGCCAGTGTTGAATGAGAAGATTAAGAAATTGCAGGAGCAAGATGAGTATTTGAGCAAGCTCAGAGAAGAGATTAAAAGTCATAAACCCTCTGAAATAGAGATAAGGGAAGATGGATTGATGGTGATAGGTAACAGATTATGTATTCCAGATATATTAGAATTGAAGGATGAGATTCTTGATGAGGCACATAATGCTCCCTATGCAATGCACCCGGGGAGTATGAGAATGTATAGAGATTTGAAAGAGCACTTTTGGTAGAGAGGAATGAAGAAAGATGTTGCAGAGTATGCTAAAAGATGCGTAGTGTGAGCAAGTTAAAGCAGAACACCAAGTACTTGTCGATAAACTTAAACCTTTGTCGATTCCTGAATGAAAATGGAAAAAGATTACGATAGATTTCTTAATGAGATTGCCAAGGACTAGCAGGAAGCATGATCCAATATTGGTGATTATTGATAGGCTAACTAAGTCAGCGCATTTCTTGCCAATTAGACAAGTAGATTCTTTGAACACTTTGGCCAAGAAATATGTGGATGAACTAATCAGATTTTATGGGATTCTAAGCTCTATAATCTTGGATAGAGATCCCAGGTTCACCTCCAGATTCTGGGAAAGCTTACAAGAGGCTTTGGGAACAAAGTTACACTTTAGCACAGCTTTCCATCCACAGTCTGATGGACAATCGGAGAGAATAATACGGACATTGGAGGCAATGTTGAGAGCTTGTGTTATAGATTTCAAAGGCTCATAGGATGATCATCTACCTTTAATTGAATTTGCTTACAATAATTTCTATCACTCAAGAATTCAAATGGCACCTTATGATGCTATGTATGGTAGGAGGTACAGAACTCCTATTTGTTGGGATGAGGAAGGTGAAAGGAGGCATTTAAGGCCTGAGTTGGTGCAAGTCAAGGTTGATAAGATTAAGTTGTTGAAACAGACTTAAAGCAGCTCAAGATAGAATGAAGGGCTATACGGATGCACATAGAAGGGAGATGGAATTTGAAGTTAGAGATAAAGTGTTTCTTACAGCCTCTCCACGGAAAGGAGTCTTGAGATTTGGTAAGAAAGGCAAGCTCAGTCCGAGATACATAGGCCCTTATGACATTATTGAGAGGATTGGGCCTTTAGCTTGCAAGTTAGCTTTGCCACAGAAATTGTTTAAGATTCACAATATTTTCCATGTATCGATGTTAAGGAAATATCGATTAGATCCTTCACACATAGTCCAACCTTCAAAAGTTCAATTAAGAGAGGATTTGACTTATGAAGAACAACCAATAGCGATTCTGGACACAAAGAAAAAAGTCTTGAGAAACAAGACAGTAAAGCTGGTTAAAGTCTTATGGAAAACCATACAAGAGAGGAGGCAACATGGGAGCCTTTGGAAGCAATGAAAGAGAAGTATCCACACCTCTTCAATGATTTAGTTGAGAATTTCGATGACGAAATTCTTTTAGGGGAGGAGAGTTGTTGGACCCCAAAATTGTTCATTTATTTGGTTTATTTATTTGATATATTTTATTGATTTATTTGTTTATTTTTAGAATTGAGTCATTAATTTAATGGGTATAAATAGAAATTAGAAATTAGATGGAAAGATTAGAATTAAATTAGAGTATGGTTAAGGTATTAGATTTAAATGGCCTAAGGAGTAAAAAGACTTTACATTAAAAATGAAAGGTATTTTTGGAAAGGCAAACAAAAGAAGGGGCAAATGGGCATTTCATTAAATGATGAGGCCATAATTGGAAGACCAAGGATTAAGAAAAGGTCTTGAATTAAGAAGAAGAGAAGAGAGAGTTGTGAGAAGCAAAAGAGAGAAGGAGAAAACATGAAAGAAGAGAGGAGAAGAAGAAGAATCATGGAAGCTAGGGAAGAAGAAGAGAAAATCGTGAGAAAGAAAGAAAGAAGAAAAAAAAAGAGGAAATCATCTTGTAAAGGTAAGTTCATCTTTTCTTCTTGTTTTATTAAAGGAAGAATTAGAGAAATGAGTTTGTGTTCAGAATGAAGGGATTAGAGAGAGAAATGGGTTTGTGTTGGGAATGAAGGAAGGAAGAAGGTGATTTAAATTTTCTAACCTAGATAGACTATAGGTAAATTAGGTTTAAGTTCAATTTTATCATTTATATGGTTATTGAAGTTTATGAATTTTGTTAGAATATTGTTTTGAACGAGAACTTGGTTTGTTTAGGAAACCAAGGAAACCCAATTCAAGAGCAAGAGGAAAGGCAAGCTTGACTTGGATTTTTGCAAGTCAATTAGCTGGGCAATTTATTTATAGTTGATGTGTAATATGAGCAAAATGCCTTGCATATGTATTGTGTACTAAAATGGCTTGTTTGAATTATTGTGATTATTGAAAATGCATGGTCATTATGATTATGTTATGCCTTGAAAAATGTCATGGCATTTTGTCTAAATGGAAAGAGGAAAAAGCATGAAAGTATGAAAATGTATGGAAATGAATTGACCATCGAAATTTGTTTGTGTTTGGGCAAGAGAGAAACCGTTTCATTAGTCACGTGCACGTTGACCTAAAGCCTTTTACTAGCTGCCCATTTGTGGCATATGAGATCTGAAAAGTGAACTCATTTTGTTCATGGTGTAAACTTCAATTTTTCCATTTCGTTCCACGGAACTCTCGAATCATTTGTTGTGCATCACATTTGTTTGAAATTGTTGAGCATGATATGAAATTGAGTGTTCTGCTTGGAATGTTGAATAAGTATAAGATTGCTTTATAGGATGATATGCTTAACTATGAGTTGTGAGTTAGAATTGTTGCTCAATTTGTATTGCTAGATTAAGAAAAGATGTATATGCCTATATGTATATACACATATATGTTTTATTGTGTGTCTCATTGCTAATAGCTATAAATATATTAGCCACTGAGCTTTGTAGCTCAACCCACTATTTTCTCCTCAAGTGCAGAACGAAAAGATCATTGATCCTTGCAAGGCAATTGAACAAACTCCGAGATAACTCCATTTAGTGATTAAGTTTGTTTGATAACTGTTGAGTAGCTTTAACAGCATATCGAACATGAGCATCCAATGTATTTTGTACTTTGCGTTAAGCCTTGATGTAGATGTCGACATGTATCTAAAGCTTGTAAACTCTTATCTTTTGACGTCAATGAAATATGATTGCGTTTTTGGCTCATGACCTTCCAGGTTGTACATTGCATTTTTTTCAAGTCTTTCATAGGGGTAAAATTTGTGTTTTGACTTCAAGGAAAAAATTGAATTAATCTAGGTTGAATTAGACAAAGTTGCCTTCTTGGAAATTGTAGGATATCTTCTTAACTTTCCAACGGTATAAAGTATGAGATTTTTGGATATCTGAATTGAGAGATATGACCATTATAAGTTAGTAAGGTCGCAGAGGATGTATTATACAGGACAACTTCGGTCGCGCTTGCCACAAGGAAAGAGGCGACCGCACCGTGGGAGTAGCCTCTGGTAACCACACCCTGGGAGTAGTCTCGGGTGCGATCGTGACACTTCTTTCACCAACTTCACCAATGTTTCGCCACCCGAAGGATTTTCCAAGTCTGAACATGTTTGATTCTTTTGGCCATAACTTCGTCATCCGACATCCAAATGAAATGATTCTTGTACCAACAGATTCCTAACACATTCCTCTATCTCTCCATAAAAATTGATAGCCTTTGGTGTTGATTTGAAAAAGAATGATGGAAAGAAAGTGAGAGAATCAATTGGAAGAGCATGAATTGGTTATGAACATACTTCTGTATTTTAATCATATCTTAATTTATAGAGCTCCGAATGAGATGATTCTTTTCTCAAAATGAACTAGAGACATAGAGCTAGAATTGTTCTAAAGAAGTTGATTTGTGATTTTTTAGCTACTGACTGGTGTGCGCATGCCACTCTTGTGGGATGCGTGTTCAGATGTTACGTAGGACGTCGAGCATGTATCTTGCAAGGGTGGGATGCCCAACAAGGAAAAAGTCATTAGACTTCAAAACATGCTGCAATATACCACTCAGTAGCTATAATGACATTTGATAATGAAACAAGTAAACTTATGCGCAAACTAGCCCTCCTCTAAGCATAATAACTTTAATCACAATTCATGATGTGGAGGTTATATACTACAGAAGCCAACTTTTTCCCAATCTTTTATGCTCCTTTACCAACTAAATAGTAACATGACTTGTTTCAACTACTAATGTGACAAAACTGGATACCTTTGTGTGGATACTGACTCTTAATTGAATGGTATGTATAGTTAGATCTACTGGAACAAAATGAAATGCATAAAAAAGGATAGGGAAGTATGAATGCAATTTAAATATAGCTTTAGAAGGAATTCGAAATTCATGAATTGTAATTGATGGAGAGTCCAAGTAATTCAATGAATCATGTCTGCATAGTGTCATATTTAGTATCCATGTCAAATTTTTGTCTGAAATACCAAATAACAAATTCAAAGGTAAACATCTTTATATACAAAATTGTCAAATAAAAAGTTCATCCCAACCTACTTACTGATCATTGTGAGGGATTCCAAAAGCTCAAATTTCAAAATCACAACAAATGTTGAGGGAACCTACAAATTACATACCATAAAAGCATAAATACAAACATTTATAGGTATATTGCCCAAGGCCATAGGCATTATAACCACTCAAAACATTTTTGTCCTTCTCAGTATATTCTAAATGTCTGGAACTACTACCATTAGATTTGAACAAATATAGAAAGAATAATGTTTGACTTCATTCCAAAAACTAATGAAGTGGAAATTTTTTATTTCTCTACCCCTGATACAAGTTATCTTGGCCTTATTTCGTAAGGGGATTAGTTGTCTGACATTTTTTATATAATAACATCATAAGTCAAGTATCATCATTTCTAATGCACATACGTGCAACTTTATAAAGTAGGCTCTACCTTTCATTCTGTACTTTTCAGTACTAGTAACATAACATTGATTTTTTGTCAGGCACTACCTCAATAGCAGGGAGCTCAAGACCCATCAAACTTACGTAAAAACACCGTCACATTCCTTTCCAACTACATTTTCACTTTTTTAGTTCGACCTACCTGTAATCAACCTCCACCATTTCTCATAAGCTTATTTCTTATCATTCTCCCTTTCTTACTGAATACATAAAATCTTTGAAGCAAGCTTGAGATAGGATGCGAGAGAAAGAGAAGGATTACCTTATATTTAGGGGTAGACAAAATGAGATCATTATGTATACGCATACATCCTTCCTTGAGTATTTAATTCCAAAAGGCTACGTGCAGAATCTCACTTGATCAAATTTGATCAAAGTTTTACCTCTACCAGTTTCAACTGTGAACTGTGCTTCCAACCGAGGAAACTGTCATTTGTTCATATTCCTTGAAAGCATGAGATGCAGAGTGTTTTGACAAAAACCTTCTTGTCTCGTCACATAACCAAAAATGGATAAGTCGTGCTTTTCTCTTCCATTTGATCTACGAGTGATAGATTAATAGCTGTAAAACTCTATACAGTATACGTTGAGGTATTGTATCTAGTGTTAGGCCAAGCTTACTTTGCATCCTTCATACAAGTTTGCCATTTTGGTTTGCTCATTCCTTGAAAGCAGAAGATTTTGATTGTTATGATAAAACCTTCTTGTCTTGTCACAGAACCAAAAATGGATAAGTCGTGTTTTGCTCTTTCATTTGATTTGCTCCTTAATCTAAGAGTAATAGATTAAAAGTTGAGAAACTCTGAACAGTGTACGTTGAGGTACTGTAATTAGTGTTGTGCCAAGCTTACTTTGCGTCCTTTATACAAGTTTTTTTCTGACTGTGATGACAAAACCTACTTATCTTATCACAGAACTAAAAATGTACAAGTCGTGCTTTGCACTTCCATTTGATTTGCTCCTTGACCTAGGAGTAATAGATTAATAGCTAGAAAAATCTAAACAGTGTACATTGAGGTGCTGTCATTAGGGCTGGGCCAAACTTACTTTGAATCCTTTATATAAGTATTTTCTGACTGTTATGACAAAACCTTCTTATCTTAGCACAGAACTAATATATAAGTCGTGCTTTGCTCTTCCATTTGATTTGCTCCTTGATCTACGAGCAATCGATTAATAGCTAGAAAAATCTAAATAGTGTACATTGAGGTACTGTAATTAGTACTGGGCCAAACTTACTTTGCATCCTTCATACAAGTTAAGCCATTTTGGTTTTCTCATATTCCTTGTTCTGATTGTTCTGATAAAACCTTCTTGTCTTATCATAGAACCAAAAATGGATAATTCGTGTTTTGATCTTCCGTTTGATTTGCTCCTTGATCTACAAGTAATAGATTAATAGCTAGAAAACCCTGAAGTGTACGTTGAGGTAGTGTAATTAATGTTGGGTCGAGCTTACTTTGCTTTCTTTATACAATTTTGCCATTTTGATTTGCTCATTTTCCTTGAAAGCAGGAGATTCTGATTGTTATGACAAAACCTTCTTGTCTTGTCAAAGAACCAAAAATCGATAAGTTCGTGTTTTGCTCTTCCATTTAATTTGCTACTTGATCTACGAATAATAGATTAATAGCTAGAAAAATCTGAACTTTGTACACTGAGGTACTGTACTTAGTGCTGGGTCAAGCTTATTTTGCTTCCTTCGTACAAGTTTGAGTTGAATTATAGTCAGCCTATACAAGGGACAGAAAGGCTACATAGTTTTCCATTCAGAAAGGAAACCAAATGGCGAAGATGAGATGCGAGCAACAAAGTTCCTGATTTGTACATCATTTATATTTCACAATAACCGTGACTCCTATGATGTAAATCCCTTACAGATAAACCCCTAATATTATACAATGATGTATGCATCTTCCACCACACTTCAATTTTCTAGCAACATCATGGTTCACTACAAGCTAAAGAGTCTCTCCACGGCATGCTTGTGTTTAGCAACAACTTGAAGATGACAACGAGATCATCTAACTCCAGAAAGATCAGTACACAGCTTTCATTATTACCATGGTTCTCTATATCCTGCATCCTCACTAGTATGCATGGAGGTATCTGAAACCCACAAGTCCCTGTTATGGTCTAGACCCTCAATTTCATTGCAGTCCCTATTGATGATATTGAGGGCATAATCAAGGCCTGGATCATCAGACTCGAAGATATCCTCGAACCCATCATCATACTCATCATCAGTATGATCAGATTCTTCAATGCAATCGTCAATTGAGTCCATGACGTTATTACCATTCATGCGACTTCGTCTCCTATCTCGTCTCATCCTTTTCGATTCCAAGATCAACTCCATCAACTTATCTTTTATGACTGAAGTCTCAGGCCGTTTTAGAAGCCTGCCCTTGTCATCATAGCCCTCGACCAGGAAGACAGAATTCCTGACACCTTTCAAGCTGACATAGAAGAGTTCTGGGTGTCTCAATATCATGCCTCTGAATTTGTTTGGAAATCCAAACTCTTTCCTGAAATGTGTTAAATGGTCTATCAGGGTCCTCATTTCAACCGTCATTCCAAGCACCTCCCTCACCACTGCACATGCTCTTTTTTCAGCTTCTATGGATTCTTTTTCGAGATCATCCATAGAGGTGTTATAAGGGCACACATCTGGCAACTCTCCAAACTTGATTAAATACTCCCTGTGTTGTCGTCTCACGTTCAGCCCCTTTCTAAGTCTCAACCGCTTAAATTTCAATGGCCTATCAACAATCAAGTCACTTGATACATCAGAAGGAGACATTGGAACAGCCAGTTTTGGATCCCACGATACAAGCTCCAGCGCACGGCCGTAGGAAGTGTCTACAGTCTTGAACTTGTCGGGGTGGTCATTGCAGAGCCGAGACCGAAAATTGGGTGGCAGCCCAAGATCAGGTGCAAGGTGAACCAGCTTGGATAAGAGAAGTCGGTGATGGGAAGCAAGCATGAGAAGCTTCTGAAGTTTGTTGGCCAAGTTCAAAGACATAGCGGAAAAGAGCTCCAATTCTTGCGCTGCAAGGGCAGAGGCCGCTGGGGTGAGACGAACACATAGTTGGTGAGAGAAAGGGGCGATGGAATTGATGGGTGTGTGTGGAACTGGAATGGTGAAGAGGTCGAAGATGGAAGGGTAGCGGTGGATCATGGAGCGAACAGAGCGTTTGTCTGCAAGGGAAAGGTAAGAGCGACATTTGGAGAGAATCTGGAGTGGAATATAGTGCTTGGGTTTAGAAAGGAGGAGTGTCTTGAGCTTTTGAACAAATCGAGTCCTGTTTTGCTTAACGACATGTCTGTCGAGCGAAGGACTGGGAACTGTTTTGGGTGATGAACAAGCGACAGAAACGCAGTTGTTTCGGGGTTTTTTGCAAGCGATTGGATCTTTACCTGGAATCGACGCGAGGAAGCTGGAGTTGAGGAAGAAACAAGAGTCTTTTGGGGAAGAATAAGAAACGCGAAGATCCATTTAGGGTTTGAAATTGGTACTCATGCTTGACTGCAATAAGGGGATTAATGTTTGGTAACTGACTTTTGCATTCGATTTTCTCAATTTTATTGAAACATGGCATATCCATGACAAAAAATTCTCAATTTGATTGAAACATGGTTGATTTGTTTACTTGTTAATTTATTATTAACATTTTTTATTAAATTTGAAAATTTTCATTTATTAGTTGGGAAAATTGATATTTTCTAATATATTAGGAAATACTTTTGCAATTTATTAAGAAATAATTTTTTAATTAATTAAGAAATTGATCTCTAAATAACTAATATGAAAGATTTTAATTAAATTTAAAAAATCTTATTTAATAATAAAAATGTTTTGCAATTAAAAAATTTTATTTGTAATTAAGTATAGAATCGATAATTTTCCCCAAAAAAAAAAGTTAGCTATCTCCCTTAAAATAGGAGCAAATAGAAGTGTTTTGCTTTAAGGAATCTTTTCTAAAGAACAAGTATAACCATGGCAGCTCAAATAGGCCAATTAGAGGCAACATGATGGAACAGGAAGAAAGGAGAAAGTCATCCATTACCTAAATAAAAACCTCAATGAATATGAATTAAAGTACTAATATGTGGAAAGAACTTGTTCTCTAGTATAGATCATGCATATATTGAGACAATATACTCTTTACCATATAATATGACTAATTTCAAGGTTGCATCCACTTTAATACTTTATGTCACATTTATTAAATTGAGTCATGATGTTGTCTAAATTTGGAATCATCTTCATAACTTAAAAATCAGCCTAAGGAAGGGCATTAACAAAAAAACCTATAGAAGATTGGTGAAGCTTTGAAGTTTGAATTCTTAGACGAGCATGTTATGACTATCCAAGTAGATGAGTAAGGTGAAGAAAAGGGTGATACTAGAAAGTGTTCCTTGATCACATTGCCAACATTACAGGAAGGATGTAGAACTTGTGTATTTCCATTGTCATTCAAATTTAAATTTAAATGCATGAAAAATGTGGCTAAATACAAACTTATATTTGTGGACTCTATTCAACCATAGAAATGAAAGTCATAAAGCTGATGGTGTGGGACAATGTGAAGAAAGGAGAAAGTCTTTTATTGCCCGAGTAAGAACTCCAATGAATATGAATCAAGGTATTCATTTATTTTTTTAAGGTAAATAGTAAGAATTTCATTACTTCAAAGCAAGAACTTCAACAATAGAAAAAGGGGGTATTTCGAACCACTCTACAAGGCTAGAAATGAATAATGCAACCGTAGCTAGGACATAGGCAGCAAAATTGCCTGACCTGAAGCCAAAAATACATTTAGCTATTCTAATCTTATTCAATAGAGATTTACAATCGATCACAAACTAACAAACCAAAAGAGGAAGAGTCTTCATAAGACCCATCATGAATTGCTTGAACCACAATCTTCGCATTCGATTCAATAATAACTCTATCCCAATTTTGAAGCTTGACCCAACTAAGGACTTCTCTGATAGTTATTGCCTCTGCATTTTTTGCACCCAATATGCCTGGAAACCTCCACGATTTTGCTGCTATAAAACTTGAATTAGAATCACGTACAACAGTTGCAGCAGCCCTGAAATTGGAGTTGCTTCCGGTGGCGGCGTCAACATTAACCTTTAGCCAACCCACATCTGGAGGTTACCAACTCACCGTTCTTATTTTTGGTGTTCCTAGAGCAGTACCAGAAGCATCAGCAAGCTGCCAGTCCTCTAAGATTCTCTGCACAAAACAAACAATGGCATTGGTTGATCTCCACGTATTATTCCACACAACTCCATTTATACTATACTAGATTACCCAAATTATCATCAAAATGGTATACTGCCGATCTTTCGTTGCAAGTAAAAAGAAGGACGCAAACTAGTCGAGCAATGACATTGTTCCTAGATGTTGCCAGTTCTGGAAAACTCTCAACCAGACTTGCTTCATAAGTGGACAGTCAAGGAATACATGTTGTATTGTCTCCTCTTCTTGATTACAAATCAGGCAACACATATTAACATCAACTCGTCGACTTCGTAACACCGATAAGCACGGTAATACACCATTTCAAGCACGCCAAACACAACTGATCACCTTTGGCAGAACCACACAGCTCCCTCATAAGTTTGTACACATCTTTGAACTTCACTAGCTTCCTATGAATTAGCCTGAAAGAAAATAAGGCTATCGTCTGCAAAGAACAAATTAGATAAGATAGAACCTCCATTCGAAACTTTACATCCCTGTATTCTGCCCGTTGAAAGTGAAGGATCAAATAGTATTGATAAACCCTCAGTGCAGATTATGAACAGATAAGGAGAGAGGGACTCTCCCTGTTTCAAGCCCCGCGTAGGAATCACTAGTCTAATTTCAAACCCATTCTGAAGAACCTTGTAGCTGACTGTTGATAGACAATAAATAATGAGACCCACAAAACCACGGGCAAAAGCCATTTTTACCATAATTTCCTCAACAAAAGTCCATTCCATCTGATCGTACGCCTTACTGATATCGATCTTTAGAGTTGCATAGTATTTCTTCCCCCTAGTTCGGTGATGGAACGAGTGCATCATTTCAAATGCAATAATGCAATTATCCTGAATGCTTCTACCTACTACAAAAGCACAATTGGATTCTGAAATAGCTTAAGGCAATAAGCTTTTCAATCTATGAGCCATCATTTTAGTAATAATCTTCAAGAGGACATTGCATAAAGCAATAAGATGGAGATCACCCATTACCTAAGGCTCAAATTTCTTTGGAGTCAACACAATTTTCGTTTCATTCAGCTCTCTGGGAAAATTGCCGAATGAAGATAATCAATATAGGTCTGAGCTACTTCACCACCTATGACATCCTAGTATTTCTAATAGAAGCCCAGGTTAAAACCATCAAGCCTAGGTGACTTGTCCGGCATCATAGAAAACACACCAGCTTTTACTTCTTCTATAGTATAAGGACAATGTAGTGATTCATTCTGATCTTCAGTAATCAACCTTGGGATATGTTCTAGAACTGAGTTAACATCACAAACCTGAGATCGAAAGATGTTGGAGAAGTACGAACTGACCATAGATTCCAAACCAGTCTCCCATGTCTGCCAACTTCCATTGTCATCCTGAAGTCGCTCAATCTGATTTTTCTTTTGTCTAACTGTAGTAGCATTGCGGAAAAAACGAGTATTTGAATCACATTCTTTAAGCCAAAATTCCTTCGCTCTTTGCTTCCAGTACACTTCATATTGACATAGTAATTCAAAATAGCGATTTTTAGTAACAAAAAAATTATTCGTATCTGCCTGAATCCTAGACCCTTTCAACACTGCCATAGACGTCAAACAATTATTCATCTCCATCTTATGCACATTCCAAAGTTCCTTACCCCAAGTTGACAACAATTGACTGCATCTCTAGAGTTTATCTGAAAGTGGTAATTCCACGTTATGATTCCAACAATCATTAATAAGTTCCCGACAAGAAGGTTCCCTCATCCAATGATCCTCAAATCTGAACCTACACACCATAAGTCTAGGCATAAAAAGTTGTATCTGAAGAAAGAGAGGCAGGTGATCGGTTGAAGAGATAGGCAAGAATCATGCACATTCATATGGAAATAACTGCCACCAAACTTCTGTTGTCAAAATACAATCAAGCTTTTCTTCTATAAGCTGGCCTGAATCTCTTTCGTGCTCCCACCTAAATTGATAGCTAGTCATAGGAAAATATTAAAGACCAGCATCTAATATTGCATCTTGAAACCCATGCATAAGAGACAACGATTGAGGTCTTCCACCTCGCTTTTCATGGCCATAAAGAATATCATTAAAGTCACCAAGGCATACCCATGGTGCCTCACTATGCGAAGCCAAAACACGTAATAACTGCAATGAATTTTATCTCCTAGATCGGTTAGGTTCACCATAGAAACCAATAGCACTCCAAACACCCACATTAGCAATATCTACCAAAGCATCAATATATCTATCACATGAACTAATAAGAGAAATAGTATTTACAGACTTCCAAATCAACGCAAGTCCACCACTGTGGCCTTTACTTTCAACCGAAAAGAAACCATCATAATCCAAGAGGTCTTTCATTTATTTCTGAAGAAGTACAAAGAGTCTCAATTAGAAAAATTAAAATTTTCCTTTTAAATCTAACAATTTCTTGCAAAAAATTTACTGCTCGAGGGTTGCCAAGCCCCCGACAGTTCCACCTTATGCAACCCATTTTTATCAATAAGCCTAATTCCTAGCGCCCACCGTTGGTTTGTTTTTTGAACCAATACCAAAACTTATAACATCATTATCTAAAGTACTAGGCTCCTTTGTTTTCTTAAGCACCTGGCCCATTCTTCTTCTTTTAGGGTCTATAATAGTAACACCTACATCCTCACTCGCCAGATCACCTCCACCTTCCATATCCACCTCCTCACCCATTTTCGAATTCCCTGATTTATTGCCAGCAGAATCCGCACCTCTCTTATCTGTTTAGCACCCATTTGAATTTTGAACTCCACTCATTCTAGACCTACCAATCTCGTTCTGTGTGGACTCTTCTCCCTCCTCCATTGTCCCCCCTCCCTTAGCCACCGTGATCCAAGAGTCATGGGATTCCGGCGAATTATAGCTTGGATAAACGGCGTAAGTTTACAAATAAGAGGACCATTGTTCTTGTTAAGCAGCAATCGACAAAACTTCTTAGTATGCCCTAAATATACACAAAGGAAACAGACACAGGATAACTTCTTAAACTCTAAATCCACAGTAGACCACTCCCCATTATCCTTCCTTAATCGCATTGACTGATGAATTGTCCTCCTTACATCATGTCGATACTGCAATCGCATGAACTTTTTTTTTGTTTATCATAATTCTTAGGATCTGACTCCACAAACTCCCCTAATGCATTGCCAATCTTCTCAGCCACATGGTCTAACATAAATCTGGAGCGCAGGCAATGCACCTGTACCCATAAAAGAACATGAAATAGTGGGACCTCAAAAGGATGAGAATAATCTCCCATCCTCTCCAACAGTAGTAGTTGGTTATCAAACGTCCAAGGGGACATCTCCGTTACCCTACTCACATCCACTTCATGATAGAACTGAAATAAATACGTGTCATCCTCCTCCTCATAAATCATAAACCTTATGAAATGCCTCCATAGAGATGCTAAAGTATGTTTCATAGCATTGAAGTTGATATTTCGATCCGAATGAAAGCATCTCACCAAACACATAAAATGATAAATTCCATCTTTCACGATCTCCTTCCCTTCAATCACCACTCCTTCATCCTCCTCACCTTCTACGAAAAGACTGGCCATGCCAATAGAAATAACATCTACCATGATCAAACACAGGACAAGTATCAAAAGACTAAAGGAAACTTGTCATCGACAAGAGAGAGAGAGAGACCTCCTCAACGAGAGAGAGACTAGTAGAAGATGCATAGCTATAGATAGAGTTAGGGACAATATAGAATATGGCAAATTAGCATTTATTTTCTTCGTTTTGAGTAGAAGATGCTTAGCAATAGATAGAGACAGAGACAGTATAGAATAGGGTCAATAAGCATTTATTTTGATCGTTTTGAGTAGAAGATGCTTAGCAATAGATAGAGACAGAGACAGTATAGAACAGGGCCTATTCTATGCATTGAGTTGTCAGGCGACATATTAAGAAACCCCAATAAGCATTTATTTTCTTCATTTTGAGTAGAAGATGCTTAGCTATAGATAGAGATAGAGACAGTGTAGTAGCAGTGTCTCAGAAATCCAGTCGTAAAGGGCAAGCCATGCAAAGTCATAAAGAATCGTTTTAAAGAAATCAAGAAAAGTTAGTTAAGTCAGTTGTTAGATGACAGATAATAAGTTGCTATAAGTATAGTGAATTTACAAAAGTTGTATACACATTACTTTTCAATATCAATAAAATCAGTAGAAGCCTCAACCAGTTGTTGAACCTTTGAAAACCCACATACTCTGTTTGCCCCTGTTTTCGTTTTCAGTCTTTCTCTCTCTAGTTCTCCTACTGTTCTTTCATTCTTTCTTTAATAATTCCATTTGCACTCTTTAGTTTTGAACATGATAGATAGATAACGACTACAAATGGTATCAGAGCTTTTATTTCTTGAGGGACCTGTGAGTGTGTGATTGAGTGAGGAGCTTTTTTGAAGATCTGACGTTGGTGATTGTCATTGGAATGTTGTGATTTAGAGGAGTTCATCGGAGATGACTGAGAACTTATCTCAGGGCCTGCAGCCTCCAGTAATTAATGGTGAAGGATACACAGTCTGGGCAATCAAAATGGAATTGTATATGCAAGGACAGGATCTGTGGGAGCCTGTTGAAGATGACTACGCAGTTGATGTGCCGACAGAGGATGCAACCTGATGCGGTTCTGCAAGTTCACGGGTCTCAAGTAGTACAGTATAATATCGTCCCACAGGGATTAATTGTGTAAGTACTAGGCTTGGATCACTCAATTAATTGGACTAGTGATTTTGTGTCTTGGGGAAATTAAATTAAGAAAATTAACTAGCAAAAATAAAATAAAATAAAATAACGAAATCAAGCTAAGGAAAATTGCGAATATTTCTAGGGGTCGATTCAAATAGAATGTATTAAGCTTCAAGGATGGTTCCACTTTTAGCGCTTTTTATGGACTTTATCCGGATCAATTTATTAGGCAAATTTTTGGTTGATAGAAGGTTGAGCCTAGAGTTTCTTAGATCCTTTTTCAAGGTAT